>PVKA01004585.1:5854-46848 GCA_004027165.1 Ctenomys sociabilis
TTTTTTTTTTTTTTTTTTTTTTTTGAGCAGAGAACATGCTTTATTGAGTAGATATAGAAGAGCACATTCTACCACATGTGGAGGAGGACGTGGCATCTGTAAAAGGCCTTCACCCCTTAAGAAAACCCCCAGTGAAGTTGCCAGTGGATAAATTTTAAGTGACACTGGAGGGGAGCTACCACAGAACATGCTTAAAATCAGCTCCCCACAACCCACAGTGAATATAAGTAGTGTACAGAGATGACAAGAGAAAGGCACAAATGACCAGAGTCAGGACTGTGGTGAGGACGCCACGTGAAGACAGTGGTGAAGCAAGCTTGTTCAAGGGTCCTGAATAAACTGCTGATGGAAGAGCTGGTTGTTGCGTCATCCTTGCTGGCGAGGTAGCGCGCGACACGGTGAGTTCTTATTCACCTTGTCAACAGGATCTGGGGCTCAGTGACTTCTAGCTCTTCCTTGCGGTGAAAATGATTGTGAAAGGGAAACATTCTGAACTGACTCCAACTATTGAAGCAGCTCTGACTGGCCCTGCACGTAAGGACACTGATGAAAGAAGACTTCCAGAACTGCTTCGGAAAATGGCGAGAACAATGGGTTCAGTGTTGGAGAAGCAAGGAGTATTTTGAGGAGGGTTTGTGGTAATATGTCTTTTATTGTAATGCATTAAAAATTCAAACACAGTTCATATTTTTCAACCATACCTCTCAAGATGCACTCTGTTCAGAATCAGCAGGAGCAAGAAAGCAGTCAAATCAAGATTTGAAAATGGAGAAATATGGCCCAGCTGTATTCTTCATTTCTACATGGTTTCAAATGTACTTCTTTAAGTCAAATGATAGCAGAAGTCATGGAATTGCTTCTCACTTTCTGTATGTCTCTAGACATACACAGTGGCTCTGGGTCTTACCAGTTTCTTGTCTTAGCTCTAAGAAACCCAGGAGGTATGTGTGGAAAATACATTGGTACCAGTTTTCAGACTTACTTGACTTGGTCGAGGAAAAACCTATAGTTGATTAATTTAAGTATAATTTTAGAGAGCTATCCTACAGAAAATGTTGTGAACTGACAAACTGCATGCATTTGTTTAAATCAAAAAATAGAATGTGTTCATGTTTCTGCATCCACAGTGACAATATAAACTTGAGAAATGGAGGAGAGTAGAAAAATGATAGAAAGTAGCCAGCCTAGAGCTGGATACTCTGGAATGGAAATGAAGCCATGTGTCTGTTTAGTAATTCATTAAATCTGGTCTACAATGTACCCAACTTAATGATCAGTTTCCTTCTTAAACAAACAGGATTATGCTAAAGCTCCATAGTAGTAATAGATATTCCTTTTGCGATTGCCCTGCTTTTAAATGTCTCTATGACATTTTGATGAAAATTTTATAGGCATTTTTAGGTGTGGGTGGCTGAGGAAAGGAGAGGACCTTAATCTTGACTTAAATGTTTACAAGATCAATTGTGTGAGCCAGGGGTGATTTATTGGTGCACTTGTCAGTGGCTGGCTCTTTCAGGCAAAGGAGCCCGGTTTAACCTACCTTTGTTTTCCTTGGGGGCCAGCGCTGGTGCTCGGAAAGTTCTCAACCTAAGTTTGGTTTCCAATGTGGGTTCAATTAAGTTCAACAAACATGGAGCAGCCCACAGATCCTGGTGTCCTCACAGTAGAAAGTGCTTGAAGGTTGAGTAATAAAATCCTACCTCTGGCCACTGGTGGTTTTGCATAAATTAGACTTGCAAATGAAGGAGAGCCTGCTTTGTGAGTTAGACCTTTGTTTATTCAGGACTCGGTGAAAGAAGGTCTGGCATTTCAGTCCTGTCAAATTTCTCAGCAGTATCCAGTTTTCTAGGTCCAATATCTGTCTGGATTACTTGAGAGCCAGAGCCTGTCTAGAGGGCAGAAAGACTTATAAGAACTCTTTATTCTCTTCCTTTCACTAAGCTCAGGATTTTTATCACAAAACCCTTACCTTCCTTCCGTTTTGATTGCCTATGACTCTGGGATGTCGTCCTTCCTGTCTGGCACCATTGCGTGATCTCAGCTCTCACTTTGAGGACACTGGCTTTGGTGGCCTGAGTTTATCCCCAACATTTCCAGCGCGGCTTTTGGACTGCTCGCTCTTAGATTCCTGGATGCTTTCAACTTGTCCCTCTCTTGGTCTCTCATTTTAGTTTGGCTTCACCTCCTCCACCTCCAGCCTTGTGAGATGATTCATTACAGTGGTCTAAGGTGTTCTGTCTCTGACTGGTGCATCTTCTGGATGAGACTTAGGGTACTCTGCACCTCTTTGTGGTGCCCACCTGGATGGCAGAACCCCTTTGTCTCTTAGCTTATCCCTTCACAGAAAGGGGTTTGAATTTCTCTATTAACAGTTCCTTAAGAAAAAGAAGCAGAAGCTGGCAGACCAAATATCTGACTTATTTTGTCTTTTCCCTTGGGTTTACTCTCCTGTTTTTCATGTCCATCTCCCTTGCTTCTTTGCCTCTGCCCTCAGTGATGTCCTGCATGGTACTTCTTCTGAATATGTTTTAGAGCCTTACCTCACTGAATGCAAGGAGACTCACACTATTCCACCTGTTCACCAATGGCGGGTCCTCCGGGAACCCTGGATCCTTACAATGATGCGCCAGGGTGGCCTTCCTGGTTCTGCTTGGCCCTGAGTCCTGCCAGTCCTCCTTTGCTAATGGAATTCCTGAGCTTAATCTCACTCCTTCCTGGAGTTGGGCTTCCAATGGCATCACATCCTCATTCTTTCTAGCCACCGTAGTTCAGCAACAAAAATGGAGATAGTTTCTTCCCTGCCCTTTGGCCAGACCGTACTCCAGATAAGAACCACTGGTGATTTTTTGGGATGAGCCTCTGAATCTTTTGTTATAACACCTGAGGCCATGCTTATTCATTCACCTACTGGGACCCTTTGAATCTATGGAAGACCTAATCAAGAAGAGCATCAAGTATTTTCCTGAACTGTGCAAGAAACCGCAAAGCTCCTTGGCCTTGAACTGTGCCTGTCTTGTTGACCTTTTGCTGTTATCATGGTTGGTTTCCTTCTCCCAGGGCCCAACAGAGGAATGATTCTCACTCCATGCTCTTCATTACTCTGTCAAATTCCAGAGAGCTGCTATGCTTTACCAACAAAGCCTAGCATATGACTCTCAGTTTGTTTGCTTCCAGAACTTGGAATTTTAAGTAGTCCAGACAGTCAAAATGTAAGCATGAGCACACATTGAAAGACAAAGGAAAACGATTCCATGCCATATGGATAATGATACAAAAACCCATTCAGAAATATATTTAATGCTTTGATGCCTTTGAAATATTTTTATCACTTTATGACTTTGTGCTTCTGTGTTTCTATGTTCTCTGGCTGTTGTCTTTGGATACATGAATCGTGACTTATGAAGTAAACACAGCCCCATTGTAAAACAAATTTACCACATTCATTATTACTAATTTGTGTTATGTTTTATGGTCTTCAAAGCACTTTCCTACACCTTAGTCTTTTCCATGAAGATATTGATAGTGTTTTGAAGCAGTTGGTGGGAATTTATGCATTTGTTCTGTGCTGTATCTGTTGCACAAACATTTTGGAAATTCTGATTTGGGTCATAAGATAGGGGAAACATGTGCCGCTATGTTAGCTGGGATACTTGTGACCATCACAGTTGTGATAAAAACTGGAAACCTCTGGAGGCTGAAGAGGGAGGATCTCAATTTCAGGTCCTTCCCTGGGCAACTTAGTGACATAATGAGGCCCTATATAAAAAAATAAATGATTAAATAAATAGGCTGAAGACACAGCTCAGTGCAAAGGCACTAGGCTCAATTCTCAGTACCAGATTTTAAAAAATGTAGAAAACTTTTAAAAATATAGATCGTCTCCTTCACTCCAAATTCTGATTTAGTCAGTCTGGATTGGGCCTTACAATGTGCATTTCTGAAAGGCTTATGGCCTCTATGGACACTGTTGGTCTAGGGGACACCTTTTGAGAACTGCCACACTTGGTAAATTAGTTTTTAGCGCTCACTACACATGAAGCTCCTAAGCTACATAGCTAGCATAAAGAAGCATGTGCACACATGGTCACTGCAGGGACTGCACTGTAACTCAGGGGCAGAGAGCTTGCCTAGAAGGTTCTATCACTTGCACTGTGAGAACAAATGCCATAGCAGATTCATAGCAGATGTGGTAGTAATTGTGACAGATTAGAAACAAACTGAATCTCCAACAGCAGGAGAACAGATACATCAATGGCAATATATTAGTACAGTGGATCACCCCAGGAAAGTGAAAAATGGATGAACTAAAGCCTATAGGTATGAAACTGGGTAAGTCTTACAAATGCACAGTGCGTACAGAGGGAGTTACACAGGGATGGATATAGTGTATCATTTATTTAGGGTTCCAGCATAGCTAAATATGTTTTAACTAATACATAAGGATGGAAAATTAGGAAGACACCCACGGGAACCATAAGCCGTAGATGAAGAGTATTAGTGACTAAAAAAACTAAGGTTTCTGTCCCTTTCTCAGTATGTATTGTACCTTTCAGATTTTATTTATTCTTTCTGGTTTCTTATATTAGGGGGTCAATATGATGTTTATACATGTGAATCTGATTTGTTTCACTTATGAGTATGGTCTCTAGGCATATCCTTTGAGGGAAAGGAGAAAGGAAAGAAGGAAGAGGATACACACACACACACACACACACACACACACACACACACACACAATCTGTGCACTACTAAGTTTGGATAACTGCACTACTGATTTTTACTCTTCTATTGAAAGGAGCAGATAATGCTTAAATATTTTTCTTCTTTTTAATTTTTTTGACCAATTTCTCATGCTTACATCTGGTAACATGAATAATTAAAGACAACAATATGCAGTATAGCAAACATTATTGAATTCCTATCATCTTGTTTAGGAAAATTCTACATCATTTCTATTTTTTTCACTATTTTCATTCTCTTTAAAAAATAAAAAGGAAAGAAAAAAATAGATGTGTTGGGGTGGATGGGAGACAGAAGTAGGAAAAGATGAAGGCAAGATTGTATGGGACAGTAATACAGAACTTAGAATGTATACCTGAGGCCATCTTCCTCAAATGATGTGCATATGCTGTATCATTTTTCAAATCCCTTTCATAATATGATAAATAATAAATTTATTTATCCCAAATTCCCACCTAGGGGTGCTTATTTTTCCAAAAATGTACCTGTGTCTTGTCACGTATAGATTAAATGTATATGCCCGATGAAATATGCCCCAATAAATTTTTATGGACCGAAAAACAAAAATGCTAAATTTAAAAATGGGCAGAAAAAAAGCAAATGACCTGGATAGACAATCATCAAAGCACATGCTTAGCCAAAAAGTGCATGAAAATAATGTTCCGCTTCACTGATCCTCAGGGAAACGCAAGTCAGCACCACAATGAGGTATTGCTACACGCAGGTTAAAATGGCTCTTTTCAAAAAGAGAAAAAATAACAAATGCTGGCAAGGATGTGGAAAAAGAGAAACTCTTAAAGAGACTGTTGGTGGGAGCATAAGTGTAAATATTATGCTAACCAATATGGAGTTTCCTCAAAAAGATGACTGTACAATTCAACAATTCCCACCGCTGGATTTTGTTCCCAAGCACAGGAAATCATTCTATCAGAGACAGTTACACTTCAGTGTTTACTGTTGCACTGTTCACAATGCTCTGCAGTTTTGATCATCATACTTGGTAATGGATACCTTTGAAAATAAATTAAGCGTTTGGAAACGGGTAGTAACAAAGAATTTCACAATAAAGAAAGTCAAAAGAAACTCCCATAAGCCCTGAACATGGTTTATAAAGAGGAATTCAGTTTGTATGCAAACACAGGCTCTAGGAGACTACTTTGAACAGAAGATATAAACATATTTAGCCTGGGAAATTTGCTACCAAATTTGCTATCTTTGTTTACAATCAATTCTTGAGTGCACATAAAATTATGAAACCACAGATTAGAAGAAAACAATTTCTTTATTTGCATTTTAGGACTGGGTGTCCAGGGTCTCACTGTGTAGATTGGGCTTGCAGTGCTCCTCCTGTTTGCAGCCTCCAAGTGCTGGGATTACAGGCACCCGCCACCACATCCAGTCTCAGTTGCCACTTCAGCACACCCCAGGGGGTGGGGTCAGAATGTCAGGCTTTGGGATCAAACTCCCAGCCCTGTGTCTGCCTTGTGGCCGGCCCCTAGAAAACAATTTCTTAACCTTCTTATTTCTAAGAAGTTATTAAAACTACTTCCCAGAAATCTTTCTGGTTGGCCTTCCAAATCCATTGAACATCTCTAGAATGATTTTGTTTTGATATCAGTTTGGGACATTGAAGAACTCTGCTTCCAAAATAGAGACTTTCCTCTGCGGAGTCCTCCCTCTTCAGCTCTGCCACCATGAAGGGCCCTTCTATTAGAAAAAGCCTGGTCAATTTAGGTGACATGATTTAATAGTTGATCTGAGCTGAAAGACTGAAAAGGTGAGGGCTTGGGATGTGTAATAGGCAAAACAAACAAACAACAAATTGACATTAAAAATGACCAAAGCAGTGTCATCGGACACAGATGAACCAAGAAGACATTATGAGTTAAGCCAAGCACAGCAAGACAAGTACCACTGGCTCTCATTTGTAAGTGAAATTTAAAATAAACTTATAGAAGTGTAGCACTGAGTGGTGGTTACTTGAGATAAGGGTTGGGGGAATGGAGAGATGATGGTTAAGGGACACTTCAAAGTTTCAATTAAGTGGGAGGAATAAAGGTGAAGTACATGAAGTGACAGGGGTGTTAGCAAGGTTGATTCAATCTCCATGGTGCGCAGACACGTCATAGAATCACGTCTCCCCCATAAGTGTACATGATTATAGCCCGTCAATTTAATCTTTTTTTTTTTTTTTCATTTTTATGTATTTGTTGCAGGGTCTCACTACACAGCTTGGACTCATAATAATCTTCCTGTTTTAAGCCTCCCAGCACCGGAATTACAGGCATGCGCCACCAAGCCTGGACTAGTCAACATCTCAGTGAGCCCTGGAGGCAGGTCTGGTGTAGCATGCAGGACCAGGGATTGAACCCTGGTCCTCGCACTTACCAAAGCAGGCCCTTAGTCTGCTGAGCTATCTTGCTGGCCCTCAACCTGCCAATTTAAAATGTCTATATTAAGTTAGAAGGCAGACTGAGGGCCTCTCAGTCTTCAGCTCTGCTGAAAGAATGAAACAGGATGCTACTGATATGTGCTAGACATCTTCTACAAAGAGAAGGAAGGTGTTTTTCTTATTGCCTTTTTTATGTTTCTCTGGGCTCTGCTTTACCATCACCATGTGTTAGATATATAGAAAGAAGATAAATTCTTTAAAAATTGCATAACCGACCATATTACGCTATGCATCATGAAAACAGAATATCAATAGGTTTTGTTCTGAGTTCCTGAACTTTACATTGGACATGGTACTGCGGAAGACTCCAAGATGGCCCTTGTGATGAGGAAGTGAGTGTACTGTCCACGTGGGGGAGGTGCACACAGACATTGGTGGCTGGCTGAGAAATGTAAGTAGCAGACCCACCCATGGTCTGCAGCGCACCAAGATGGCTGGTGCTTGGCCGTGCTGACAGAACTGGCTGATTCTTTCCAGATATCTAATATGTACAGTGATGATAAAGCAGAGACTAGAGAACCATAAAAAAGAAACAGAGTAGGGAGGTTAAAAGATGCTTGGACTTTCTGCATCCTTTGTCAGCTCCTCCACTCACTGGACTGAGAAACCTCTGAGGCCTGAAAGGATGGAGCAACCCCAGGAGGGAAGGCGCTTGCATTCCTGAGAGGTCTTACGGAAGATGCTGACCAGCAGAGAAAACCTTAATGGACCTGTGACTTGAATAAGAAACGCGTTTTCTTTGGGCTAAGTCACTGTTAATTGAAGGACTTCTTTTAGCAGCTAGTGTTGCTGTACTAATCTGTTCCCATAGAATTTCAAGTAAGATTGTTTGCTAGTTGCCATACAAGTGGTAGATAAAATGCACTTATGTCTGCAGCCAAAATCAAAGGCAGGAAAATAATTATTCTATGAGATGTCTGCACTGGAGACTCATTCTGGAGTCCTTTCTTCGGTCCCTGGCTGGCTGTGTTTTCAATAGGAAACCACCATCGCTTGGGGCTGTGTGACATCACCCAACCACTTTATTGCTCTGCTCTGCAGGGTTTTTTTTTTTTAGCTGAGCCTAGAGTAAATCAGAAGAGCTTTGTATTTTGCATAAGTGAGCTCTCTATTTTTGCTGGAAGAAACAAAAAAATGCATTTCATTTGCTCCTGGTCATGCTGTGATGACAGATAATTAGAAACTTTAATCAATCTTGTTTTGTCAGCATGACTTTCATATCAAAAAGAGACTCTTTTTTAAAAAAGCTACAAATAAATATAAAATGTAAGACTGTGAAGCATCAGTAATGAACTATAATAATGTTAAGTAATGATATCACGCAACCCTCTCACCAAACCTCTTGTGTGTATCAAATTCTTTTCCTCCACACCTCTCTGCATTTCCATTTGCACATCATTTTCATTTATTTATTTGCCCTTCATATCGTGCAAGTCACTACTCCAGCTTTCATGGACATAGAGCTGAGAGGGCTTTGACAGTGTAACTTGACTGCTTCTCAGACCACTTACTCTGCCTCAGCATTTAACACTTTCAGGACAGGAGGGTAAATTCAAATTCTGACTGTATCATTTCCACCTTTGTGAACTTCCAAGTTGTCTCATCTCTTTAAGTGAAGTATGTTTTACTGTCTATAAATGAAGGGCATGTTTACTATCCTCCTGAGGTCAACACACAGAAATCTATCGTGTGCTACCTGATACAGTGTACTGGGAATATGGTCTTGAAAATGTTCAATCTTTTCTGCTTTATCTTCTCCTACCAAGGATTCTTCCATTTTATAGGAGAAAGATTCTGTAGCTTGGTGATTAGAATTTATCAAGCATTAGTTTCATACTTCCCTCCACTCCACCATAAGCAGAGAGGCATATGAATAAACCATGGTCCCTAATGTGCTAACGGAGGGCTTTCCCAGGGGACCTGGCAGGTACACCTCCTCAGTCCACTCACTTTGGCTACTGACCTCACATATTTTGAAGAGGAGAACAAAATCTGCCCTTTGAACAAAGAAAAGAGGTAGAGATACAAGAATGTAGATGGCCAAATGCCCAATTTGAGACATGTTGGACTGGAGAGGACTAGACAGAAAGATTCACTTAGCCATCATGAATGTGAATTACCTCATGAATGTGGATTATGTCATGAATGTGGATTATTTCTGGTGTGATGAGGGCCAGAGCTTAGTTAAGGGGGTACAGCAAGTAACCTTGTAAGGCTTAAATTTCCAGTGTTTAAATTTCACTGGATTCACTAAAAATGGCACCTAAGGGCTTGTATGGGTTCTGTGCACTTCCTTCTTGGGTTTCTTTACTGCTTTTTATTCATAATTATTCTTCTTGCTGCTCTCTCTCTCTCTCTCTCTCTCTCTCTCTCTCTCTCTCTCTCTCTCTCTCTCTCTCTTTGCATTCTCTCCACTGACCTGAGTAACCAGGCCCACTTTTGAGGCCCAGTCAATGCTTCCCTTCGCCCTCAAGCTCTCAAAAGTGTTTCTGGGATGAATATGCTCTACAATAGACGCTATTTTACTTTAGTCCACTCAGATTGCAAATATACAGTTTGTATTCCTGCCAGTACCTAAATTAAGGTTCTTTTCTTGGGGGATTTATTTAATCTTTCATGGTTTTCCTATCAGAAAGAAAGCTCATCAGTGCAAGTCCTCGCCATTTAACCATTTGACTGACATTGACTATACACAGCCACATGCCAAGATTGCACAGATAGCTCTGACCCAAGTAATTTTATTTTATATTCTGCACAAACCAGTGTGAGGACTTGCTACTGTGGTCACATATTTTTCTTTGAATCTTAGATTTTTAAATAACTTGTCCACAAATCTGGAGCCTGAATCATATGGCAAGTAAGTTAATAGTGTGGATTTCATCTCTGGCCCCAAGTTTAATTGTCTTTATACCACAGCAAATGCTCTCAAGTTTGACCAAGTCTGTTTCTTGTTTTGTATTCATCAGGGTATCTGGTGATATGCTTCACATGTAATTAAAACTTAATAAATCTTGATTAAGTCTTTGAAAAGGGCACTGTAGGGATGCTTTCTAAGACTCTTCATTTTTAGCTTAATTTCTCCCCTTCAGAAATGCTGAAGTTTCAGATGAGAAGTGATTTAAGATCATGCTTTCAGATTTTGTGGATAATTTTAGGACATATGTTATGAGAAAGATTTTTTTGGGGGGGAGTGCTGGTTCAGGCTGCCTTAATGGCGGGTCTGGTAAGGCAGATGGAGCTGGGGATCAAACTGGGTTCCCCTGTGCCTGACTGGGTTTTCCAGAGCAGGCGCTTAAACAACTGAGCTAACCCTCAAGCCCCCAGGACATCTGTTGTGGTCAGTAGGGTTTCTAGGAGGCCCAACTAAGCTGTTTGTGGTTGGGTTGGGTGAATCAGTTTAGGGTCTGGCACACAATGGGGAGATGGATGAGGTGGGCTCAGAGTCCAAGACCCAGGGACTTGATCTAGGCCATGCTGATGATTTCTGAAGATTTTGACATTATCTAGAAATCAGTATTTATAGGCTCAGTGACCAGAAAGTCTGCTTAACAGATGGTCTAAACCACTGGGAGCCCCCAAGTAGTTTCAACTGATTGTTCTTTAGCTGAGGAGGCTCAATTTTTAATTACGTGGAGGAGTCTGTTACCAGGGATTCTTCTGCCCTTTTTCTGTGGAGTAGCACAGATCGCAGTCGCCCTTGGGGTGTGCCACAGAGGCTCCAGCTGCTCTCCAGCCTTGGACAACTCTGAAATAATGGTCGGAGGCATTTTGGTCCCTCAATTTTTCTCTGCTACAACCTCCTCCCACCTATCAAGGCGTTGGAATGAAATCTTAGCTCTCAAGGTCTTTGGGTGCCACACTCCTGGATTTAACAAACTTCAGTTAGAATATATATATATATATATATATATATATATATATATATATATATTACACATGCAATGAACATGGCCAACTTCTCTCTCTCGTTATTATTCCATAAACAATGCAGCATAATTACATACCACTTACATTGTAGTATTAGTTATTTTAAGTAACCTAGAGATGGGGAAGAATCATGTAGGTTATGTATAAATGTTGTGTCATTTTATATAAGAGTATTGGGCATCCTTGGAGTTTCATATCTGCAGGGAATCGTGGAACAATCTTTTGTGGATACTGAATTTCCCTGAGCTGGATTTTGATGGTGCCTCGGCTGCTGCCTCATCTACTTGGCTAGGAGCAGCAGCACCCACTACTGGCTCTGTGGAGGAGCTCATCCCTCCTTCCAACCACCCCCAACCCCTCCTCTGTGGAGTCCTCACATTCATGGATCAGAACAAAGCCATTCACTTGCAATGAGCTACAGGTGTGGATTTCCTTTCTCTTATTCTCCAGGCTTTGCACATCTCCCTTCTTTTTGTTAAGTCTGAGGAAGAAAAGGAAGCTTCAGTTTAGGAATTACTGGATGCTGGGAAGGTCTCTGGGTTTCTGTCTTTCTGAGTTCATTCTCTTTCTGTCCCACCATGACCCAGAATAAATCGTTTGATCTCCTCATTGGCACAGGAGCAAATACTCTATTTTCTTCAATGTTATGCAACTATTTTCTTAAGTTGACTCTCTTCAGGTGTTAGAATGACAGACTGTAGATGGCCAAAAGTTCAGTCAAATGTGGACTTAGAGGAAGAGAAGTGGAAGAGGTCATAGCACTCGTGTACTTCACGCCATCCTCACAGTCACCCAACCCCAAGTCATTCCCCTCTTCACGAATTAATAAAACCCAGGTTGGACCTTTGTTCCAGGTATTCTTTGTTCTGACTGGACTTATGACCCTTTTAGCTCCCCAAAACTACAGATATATCTTTGTCTCTTTGTTCTCGCTGTGAGTTTCACTGAAAGTGATTGGAATTTACTTGAGAGAATTCCAATAAGTTTTCTCTGGAATTGTAACAGATAAGCTCCTCTGGACCACGAGGAGGTCTGGATCGGGCTCCTATGGAGAAGTGGAAGGATCTGGCAGCCAGGGTGCCAGCAGGGCAGTGGCAGGCCTCTGGGCACTGTGGTTCTAGGTCTGTAGACAGGCAGAAGGGACTGGGGGATGAGGTGAGACACAGCCAAATTCCAGTGGGCTCTGGACAACTAATGGCGATGTTCCCATTTAACGTTCTGGGAGGATTTGCAGCTACTAAATAATATTGAGTGGTGATTCCAACCCCAAAATCCGGGTGAGTTGAATTCCAGGGGATTTTTAGGTTTCCTGAAAGCCTCCTGGGGGAAGAAGGATTTCTTAGCTATTCATTTATAATTTTTTTTGTAAGTTTACAAATGAGACCCTCTATAAAATATTTTATTCACTAGGGAAATAATTCTGGGATTGATTTAAATCCTTTAGTCTCACAGTATTTATGTAAACATCTGTCTCAGCCAGGGTCCCGGCAGGAAACAGATGGCTGACTCCAAAGGAGAGGCTGAGGCAAAGGCAGAGAGGCAGGGCTATTTACACAGATGTAGGCCAGGGAAGGGAGCCACAGAGGCAGCCAAAGGCCTGGGCCTGAAGGCTTGTGAGCTGTCTCGTTGTGGGAGGAGCCATCCCCTGGAGGAACACAGCTTAGCTCCCTTCACTTCAACCTAGTAAGCCAGGAGAAGAGGGAAGAATCAGGATTTCTCTCCCTGCCTGCAGGCATTGCACCTGGGACAAGGTTAGAGAAGAGAGTGGGGATGTGCTTAGAGGGGGACATGGAGCTAAAACAACATAAAGTTAGTTATTGCCTGCTGGAACCACAGCTTACAAGGGCTACAAGACAAAAGGAGGAAGCTCGAGTTGCTTTTTTTTTCAGAACTGGGGGTTGAACTCAGGCCCTTGCACTTGTTAGGAAAGCACTTATTCTACTGAGCCATCTCCCCCCTGGTTCCAGAAGCTAGAGTTTGAACTGGGGAAACTGAGTCAGTATGGGATGGGCTTTGTCAAGTTCCATGATAAATTGTTTAGCCATGATTAGAAACGTCCACTTCTTGGGCTGGCAAGATAGCTCAATGAACTAAGCACCTGCTTAGGCAAGCTCAGGGATCCGGGTTCGATCCTTAGTACCACGTGCTGTGCCAGCTGAGCTGGCTACTGAGTTCTGCTGTGGTGGTGTGTACCTGTAATTTCAGTGCTGGGGAGTCTGAAAACAGGAGGATACTATAAGTCCAAGCTGCATAGTGAGACCCTGCGCAAATACATTAAAAGATAGGAAAAAAAATGAAAGAGTGAAAAATGTCTACTTCTGTGACCTCAAGTAGACACAGGTGTTGTCAGCATACTTTGCAATTATGCGTGGCATCACGGAGAACCATAATGGATGGTTTAAATACAGTGGAGGTTTAGTTTTTTGAAAATATATTTAGTATAGGGTCTACAGGGCCTCACTACACAGATTAGACTCGTAGCGATTCTCCTGTTTTTCAGCCTCCTAAGAGCTGGGATTACAGGCTCGTACTGTCATGCCTATTCTCAGTCACCAGCTCAGTGCGCCCCCAAGGGGTGGGTGCACCCCAGGAATCCGGGCTGGCTTGGCATGCCGGAGATCAAACCCTGGTTCCTGATCCTGCTGAAGCAGGTGCTTTAGTCCACCGAGCTATCTTTTTTAAATTTTTTAAAAAATTGTATTATAGCAAAAGTTGCCTTAACCTCCTCAAAACATGACCCCTGCCTGGAGTGCATTCATGTAATTGCTCTTGCAATCTTCTGAAGTTGCTCTGGAAGTCTTCCTTCATAAGGGTCTTTAGTTGTGCTGTTGTGGCTGCCCTGGGGTCTTAAACTGACCCAAAACATTCACTATTTGTGGTTGTTTTCACTTGGTGAGCAAAAGGAACAAGAACACTGTAATGCTTTTCAAGCTAGGAGTACTTTGGGGGTGATTAATGTCAATGTGTCTCTTCCTATAAAAAAAAAAAAACTTTTAAACATTCTCCATAACTTTTCATCTCACCTTGTATACATGAAAGCATTTTTTATGTCACATTAATTATTCTTGGATAAGTTTGGTGCCATCATGCATAGAAATACATAGAAAGGCTCACCTTAAATACCAAAAGAACAAGGCCCCGGGAGTTCAGGGCTCCAAACCAATGTCTAGACTCTGCTGGGAGATTTCATATTTCAGGAAAGGTACTGGAGGCACTGCCTGGGGACCCAGGCTAGCTGGCTCCTCTGGCTGTCTTTGTCCTACTTTATTTCCATCAATCAGAGATAAGGAGAGCAGCCTTCATTAATGGGATGGAGCATCGACCACAAAGAAGTAGCAGTCAGGAGAAATTATGAAGAAGGAGCCCTGAGGACCCAGACGCCTCTTGCTGCATTGTTCCTAATTAGCAGCGGGAGGTACTCAGGGGAGCCGGGGAGACCAGCTAACGACCATTAACTCCACAAAAGAACATTGCCATCACTGTCACCATGCCTGATGTTTTTCCTTTTGTCCCTGTGGGATGTTTGTTCCCTTGGCAGGTTGTGATTTTGGCACAGGCTTGATTGGGTGACACACCAAGAATGCCCCAAAGCTATGCCCCTCAACTGTGCTATGACTACTTAAAATCACACTCAGTTAGAAATGACAAACACCTTGGAAAATATCGGGTCCTATTTAATTCATCCTGCTGCGAGGAAACTGAGGGTAAAGTAAGGTAAGTGTTCTTCACTGAACACCTTCAGGAGCCAGCTTTGTAAGGACACTTTGCAAGCAGTCCCTCTGCAAGCAGTGTCTCTTATATTGTGTCCCTCTGTGACAGGGCAATGGATTACCATGGGGGATACCAAAGGCCTAGGAGGGGATGGTCTACTCTGTTCTGCTGGGGCATCTGGCCCAGACCAACCATGCCATTGAATTCGAAGGCCTGGACACTGGGACAACTGAGAAGCATCCTAGAGATGCAGAACAGATCTCCTTGTGAAGGCCTGAACACAGGTCAGCCAGGGAGGCCCAACTCAGAGCAACAAAGTTGCTTCCAGGGCATCCAGGCTGGGCAGTGCTATTTACTGATTGGGTTGAGCTTCAGATTCTCTTCTCTCAGGTGTGTGAATGGCTGTTGTTCCCTTTGCGGTGTACTCTTACCCTGGTGTCCTCTCCTTCTGGTACAGGAGGTCGAGTCCAAGGCCTTTGTGCTGAGCTACACTCCCAGTCTTCTTTTATTTTGTATTTTGAGACAAGATCTTGCTTCATTGCTCAGTTGCCAGACTGGGCTGCTCCAGGTTATGATCTTTCTGCATTAGGCTTTTAGAATTGTAAGATTACACCACACCCGGCTTCTTTTTAGTGTCAGTGTCAACATCTTGTCATGGACAGCTGTCTTCAAATGTCCTTCAGCCTCAATTTCCTAGTCCACCAGTGGTGGATCTCACATCACTGCCCTTAATTATATTCTTTGTGCTCATTCATTCATTCATTCTCCCTTATACATGCCACACATTTGATGCTGAGAGGAAATGTGCAGTTTATTGCTTCTAAGCCAGCTGAACAGAACAGAGAAGCTTCTTTGAAAGATGCTGGAATGTCCCACCCCAGCAAGGAAGAACAACGTATTAGACCCTCCTTTCTCTTCTTCTTCTGTTCTGTCTACTGGATCTGTTTTCTTCTGTTTGCAAAATGCTGGAAGCTGATTCTGCAGTCCCAGTTTCTAAAACACAGCCCGACTTTGCTTTCCTGGAGAAGAAGCTGGACTGGCCCAAATACTATGGAATCTAATTTAGCTTACTGGGCAGAGGTAGGAGGTGGGGGTGAAGGTGAATGAAAAGGCTGTGATGGCTCAGGGTGATCATCCTGTGGATTGCGTGGGTGGAGGGTCCCCGAGAAAAGAAGCACTGAGTAGATTGACCATCAGGGTCTCCTTCATAGGTGATGCCTATTTAAGACAGAGGAGCTCAGTTGCTGTGCTGTAAAGAGCTCTACACAGGAGGTTTTGCCAGGTACAAGAATCTGAGTCAGACAAAGGAGTGTGCAGAAAGCTCTCTGGAGCAAGCCTCACTGGGGTCAAGTCTTGATTGCAGAAAAGAGTGAATACATGCTTACACACACACACACACACACACACACACACACACACACATGTGCATGCATGCCTATGGTCAAGGCTGCAGAGGGGGCTGGAAACCCTGGAAAAACTAGAACTGTAAAGTCGCATATATACATAATCATGTTAAATTTTGTCTGTGACTGATGGGTATCTAGCAAAGAACTTTGAGAAGAGAGAAACACCATCTGACTCCTTTGTTGGGAAAATCACCCCTTGTGGGTGACAGGGAATTGAATTGAGAGTTGGGGAATTGAGAAAGGAGGTATAATGGTCCAGGTCCTCTTAACAGGCAGGTGACATGATGAGACTAGGCTGGCAGGGGTTTCATTACATAAAACCCAGGGATTCAGGTGTAAGGAATTGAGGAAAGGCTGAGAGGACTATCAGACTCTAATGCAAGGTTGCCCAAAGTCGAAGGAGAGTGGGAAGGCAGGTGGGATGACCGTGTTCCAGTGCCCTGCTGACAGGCCAACAGGGAGTTCTGCAGCCATTGTTAGTCATTGGAGAAATGTGTGTCTTTTAACAATTGAATCCACCTTGCTTGGCCAGGAGCATGGGCCAGGAACTGGATTTCAAGGTCCAGCATTCAAGGACATTGCTCTCCCTGGTCAACTACAATGCATATTCTCAAGGTTTTTGTAGATATCCAAGAAGAAGACTTCATTAGACTCACCAGTCTTCAGCAGTACAGTGAAAAGATATGAGAAATATTGGGAGCTATAATCAATTGGAATTAACCATTACTTGATCATCATTACAGGGTTGTTCTGCATCATTGCGCAAGTTGTTCAATGCACAAGTTTATGTGAGTGGTTCAGCTTCCTCAAAAGTGTTCTGCATCCTGGGATCAATAGTACATTTGGTTCTCTGAAGGCCTGGCTTGGTATTTGATATATAATAACCATTTACCAAATGTTGAATATCAAAGACACTACTCCTGCCAGCAAGAAGCTCATTGTCTAAGGAGGAACTGACAAGAAGAGATGCAGTTAAAACATAAGGTGGCTGATGCCAACAGCAGGATGAGCTGGACTCTGAGGATTGCACAGCTAGCTAGTGGCTGCTTGATGCTGTCCCCTGAGTCAGTCAGCCAATTCCCAGACCCTGATCAATCATCCCAGACAAGTCAGTACTTGCAGTTTTCTAGCTACTTGTGTTGTCCTGAGAATTCAGCATCAAATAAGAGAAGACAAAGCCCTCGCCCTCATGCAGAGAACTCACAGAATAAAAAGTATATGTGATAGGGAGGAAAGAAAGCAGGATACAGGAGGTAAGGAATGTGTGTATGTAGTGGAGTGGAGTCTGAGGCATGTGTGAGGTGAGTTGGGGAAAGTAGAAATCTCACCGAGAAGGGGACGCTGGTGTCCAGAGCTTAAGGGAGGTAAAGGAGGACACAGGAACAGGGTCAAGAGCGGGCGCATCCTTGACAGAGGGTATAGGCCAGCACTAACAGAATCCATGCTGAGATTTCTTCCAGAACTTCAAGGTGGCCCATGAACATAGAAAAGGCAAAGTAGGACTTGAGGTCTGAGAGAAGGAGGGCAGCGAGTTGGATGGCCTAGGAAACTCGCAGTTAACTTGTGGTTTGGCTCTGACTTGTCGAGGGAAATTCTGGGATGATTTTGAGCAAGAATTGTGTGACCTGTTACTTTTAAAAGGACCACTCAGACTGGCAGCTTGAAGAAAGTCCACTGGGAGAGAAGGGGGAAGCAGAGACAAGTGTCTTGTGAAATTAGAATTCTAATTCCAAGTAAAGAGCTTGAGTGAAGCTGGATTGTGAAGTGCCTTTTGAAATGCCAACACATGATTAAATTAGGTTAAGGAGGATTTGAGTGGTGAGTGCATTTAAAAAGAGGCAAACGATTTGAAAATTGATCATCAACTTATTGCACATGTGTCCACTCTGTAAAAATACAGTGTTTTCATGGAGATTTCAACTTCCCCAGTACTAGTTGTGGTAGCTGTGGTTGCTATGTCCTTACTTTAAACAGAGCTCTGCATCTTGTTCCCACAAACTGTGTGATCATACAGCTAAAGTCCTTGTCAAACTTTTGTTTTTGTTTTTGCAAAGGAACACATGCTTCAAATGCACTGCCTGAAGACGTCGCAGACTGTGAAGCACAGCTGCTGTTGACAAACTGTCCTTGTCAGTTTAGCCATCACCTTTGCAGCAGCCACTGTCCCCTTGTTTGAGAGTCCTGCCACTTTCTTATTAGAAAAATTACCCAAAGAGACTTCTCTTTCTTAGAGACACTAAAACATCACCAGATCTTCAGTTTGTCTTTACAACTAGGATGAAGTCCCTTCCCAACTGGTGAGGAAGTTAGAAAGTGAACTACTCCTGGGTTCTGGGGGTTTAACAAAGGCATCTACACATGCTTCCGGTGAAATAGAGGAAGGCATGAGACGCTGCAGGAACCTTTCATTGCAGGGCTTTGGATTCACCTCAAAGTGGCTGGCGTCTAGGAAAGGAATGAATAAAAGGCAACATTCCAATATGGCCTTGGGAACAATATCACACCAGATTAAGCATAACTATCTTGTCTTGATCACTTTTCTCATTGCTGACACATAATAACTGACACCTGTACACTGGAAGAAAAAGCCTTTGTTTTGGCTCACAGTTTGCAGAAGTTATACGGTCAGCTGGCCCCAAGCCACAAGGGCATGGAAGATGAGAACTGCTCATGGCATGGTAAGCAAGAAGTAAAGAGGCTGAAGAGAGGGGCTTGGGAAGAGAGTAAAACCTGCTAGGCCACACTCTTTTCAACTGGACACCGCCTCCTGTCAGCATATTGATTCTAATCCCCATAACCCAATCACCTTCCAAAATCACCTTCCAATCGCCTTCTAATTGAGCATGTGTAGCTTGGGGGACTTATAAATATCAATGATAACAGTTAGTGTTATCATTGAAAAAATACTGAGATGAATCTTCGCTACCAAAGTGTAATCTTTCATGTGAAATGAAAATTTGTTATCTGTAATCCTGGGAGCTAGAATACTCAGAAGAGAAGTTTCGTCATATCACAATGGAGTTGCTTGCAGTAGTTTAGTTGCTCACTGTGCAGACCCAGGCTAAAACTCAGGTACTTCACAGATGTATCAGTTAATTTTCTCTTATTGCTGGGACAAATACCAAACACCAAAGTGAAAGAAAGGGTTTATTTAGCTCACAGTTAAAGGTTTTGGTCTATACTCAGCTGGGTCCAAGGCACGCTGGCACATGGCAGAGGGTAGTAGCTCACGGCGGCGGCACAGAAGACAGCAAACCAGCAAGAGCAAAAGGGAAGAGGAGCAGCAGCAATGACTACAGAGAGAAAGTCTGTCTCCCTTCGGTTGCATTCAGGCTATATGCCCCAGGCTGAGTGTAGTACTCACACCCATAATTCCAAAGGTACTAAGACCCATAATCCCAGACTTTTTTTTTTTTTTTTTTTTTTAGAACTGGGGATTAAACTCAGGCTCTTGCACTTGCCAGGGAAGCCCTTATTTTACTGGGCCATCTCTCCAGCCCCTGGGCTGATGCCTTTCATTCTGGTAACCTTGCTCTTTGTTCTTGATGCCATAGGTCAACTACTGCAGCCCACTGCAGACACAGTCTCCCTTCCCCTAAGGACACACTATACAGTGGGGAGCACTCATTGTCTTCATCTTTATTCACCACCAGTACCAGCCTGGGGGACGGTAGTTTATGCTTAAAGTGGCCAATGTACAAATGGTTTAAGTGCAATGTAATCTAGGCAGCAGGAAAGGAGCTTTGTGTATCCAGGGCGTGAATGGTGACAACCTGGCTTCAGGTCCATTCAGTGGCCAGGACTGAGCTCATTCCCAAGGATGTGAGCACAGGCAAGTTATTTTCTGAGTCCCTATCCTAGTGTAGCTATGCTATGTTTTAATAATCAAATGCAGTAGATGCTATCAGAGAGTCACCGTTCAATATATATTTCTTCTGTGCCTGTGATTGGAGCTTGCTAACTGAGACCTCAATGCCGGGGGACTGCTAGTAGCTTAAGCCCTGAACCTGTCTGCGCATGAATCTATTATTTCTGCTCATGCATCTTTTATGCCTTTCACAACTTTATGGGGTGGTTAAAAAGTAAAGAAGGATAATTCATGCCGCTCAGTTCATGCCTGGCACATGGGGAAACACTGTCAGCGTCAGTTACTATTTTTATTAGAGTTGTTATCATCCTAGTTTGGTTCATTGTCCTCCCTGAAACCCAGGCTATGATGAAACAAGGGAAGCCTCTGTTCCTTCCCAAACAACTCCACGTTTTCCTCTTTGGTGACCCTCTTTATGGAATTGATGAAGCAATCATATACTAGGAAGCTGCAAGAGGAAAATTCAAAGAAGATGCAGTATCTTTTTTTTTTTTTTCTGTGACTTTTTTTGGTATTTTTAGGGAAGTGTCTACAGGGTGTTCAGGGTCTCACTATTAGATCAGACTCGTAGTGATCCGCCTGCTTACAGCCTCCCAAGAGCTGGGATGACAGGTGCGTGCCACCATGCCTAGTGTTTTTTGTGACTTTATACACACTTCCAGCCTTTGGAAAACAAGCTGCTGAGATTGTTTTGACTCAGAAATCACTTTTACTTCTTTCAGATACTAGAAATTCTTAGAAATGTGTTTGTGCGATCCAGCTGAGGCAAGTACTCACGGTAGGGCTGCTGGTGCTGTCTGATGCCAGTTTACACCCTGAGAATTAGAGGCTGTCAGTGAGAAGAGGCTGATGGCAGGCTTAGTGCCAAGATGGTCTTTTACCACCTTGTGGAGGAAGAGGCAATACTCAGCAGGAACACCCTCTGTCTTCATTGCTGTCTGTGTGTTGACTTCTCTCTCTTATCAATGACCTCTCATGTATGCTCTGTAATGGTAGACTTTACACTTCAGGCCTTATGCCTTCTTTCCGTATTTTGTTCAGCACCATTGACAATCTTTATTTGCTATCCTAAAACGTTATTCTTGAGTGTCTCTTTGATTTTTGCAGAATCTTCATTATCAAAAGAAATTTTAAAAATGTGTGTGTGTGTGTGTGTGTGTGTGTGTGTGTGTGTGTGGTGGACAGGAAGACGTGCTGGTACAATTTTAATTCCACAAATACATATTTTACTAGATAATTGGAAATAATGCTCTTATATCTATTCAAACTTTAGTCTATAAATTTAATTTAAAAATCTATTCACATATCATTAGTATATTGGCTAAATAAGAAAAGGAAAATCAGTTCTATGAACTTTGAGGTATTGGTCAACTTGACCCCGAAAGTCTGCCTGTGTTTGCATGAAAACAATGGCTTTACACAGCCTCACTTGGCCCCTACACTTTACTGCTTCCCTTTATGACAGTAAAACTTCAGGGCCTCTCCCAGGGATGGAGCTTGCCTCGCAGTTACTCATGTGCAATTTTCGTTGACATCACTGGGAATTGCCTGCCATATGGCTGAGAGCACACTTTCGCCCTTTGCTGGTTAGCTACTCCTCACAGTAATGATTCCATTTTCTTGAGCCAATTTAATTGCAAAACAGTAAGTAATTGCCCAAGTTGGTGATAGAGAAAAGGTTTGTTGGCTCACTGGGGGACCCCTCCCCCATTAAGTGCTGTTGTATATGAGACTATCAGGTTATGTCTTCTCTTGGCTATGGAATAATCAAAGCCTTACTTGAGGTCTTATCTGCCAGTGCTCAGCTCTAGACCTATTATGGAGGATCACTGATCCCCTATATGGGGACTATGTGAGGTAGGCCTGGAAATTGGGATCTGGTATCCTGGATGATGTTCCATTCGCTGTGTAATGGTTGACAGTGTACCAATTTAGTAAGTCTAGAAACTTAACTAAGTAACTCAGCAGTTCTACATGCTGGGGTGTAGAGGACATGCCTTGCCTGTCTAGGATGTCGTTCGTTTTGTCAATTTGGAAAGTTTAGAAGTTTAAGTGATTCAGCAGGATCCAGGATCTTATTTTGTAAATAACCTGAGCCTGTGCAAGAGGAGGGCACTGGCTCTGAGATGACGTGGCTGTAAAGGGCCCCATTCCCTAGGAGGTGTAGCCTGCATACAATAAAAAGGGGAACAAGGAAGGACTGATTGCTGGTTCGTCTGAAAGGTTCTGGTCTTTGCCTTCAGCTTGGATGTTGTCTCCTGGCTTCTGGCAAAGACTGTTCGGCTTCTGCTTGGGATTCTTCAGCCTTCTAGGGTAGATTCTTCAGGCTTCCACTGCAGACCCATTGGCCTCTTGATACAGACTTACGTGGAACGTTGCAGTGGGCTACAGACCTTGGACTGGACCCTTCAGCATCCAGTGTATTGACACCTCTGCATGCTTCCTTATCCAATTCTGTGGCTGACCATTGTAGCTGATCTTATAATGTCTTGTATATTTACATATCTTGCTTTCGCTGATTCTCTACTAAACCTTGACTGATACAAACTGTGTGGAGATTTTGTATGGTTCGTGAAGGGCCTATAGGGATAATAGAGACCAACATTATGTAGATTCAAGTCCTCAAAAGGCTTTAGGGAAAGTAGTGACTGGCCTGGGACCCCCCAGAATGATCAATGGTTAATAGTTTTTTATAATTTAGTTTTAAAAATTTATGAACCATATCTACTAGACCATTGTATGAGGTTGGATTGAAAAACATCATGTGTATTTAAATTTATTTTACATTATTACAGTATAAAAGACTTACTCTTAATCCTCCTCATTCCACCCCACTTCGAACACACTTACCCCATCATTTTGCCACTGTCTGAAGTAGTTCCAGATGTTCTTTCCTTGACTGTCTATAGTTGCACTGATGTGGCTTCATCAGTGTACTGGAGCAGATCAAAGCTTTTCCCTTTCTTGGTTATTCTGACTACTTGGAAGAGCCAGAAGTTACATAATGCCAGGTCTAGTGAACAAGATGAGTGGGGAATGCCATCACGTCTTATTTTATTAGTATATGTGTCTTAGTTACTCTCTCATTGCTGAGGTGAAACACCCAACACCCCCAAGTGACATCAGCAAAGGTTTATTTTCATTCACAGTTTATACAGGCTTCAGTCCATAGTCAGCTCCAAGAGAGGGTGACATGGCAGAGGGGCACTGCAGAGGAGAAACCGTTCATGGTAGAGTGGGCAGGAGACAGCAGCAGCAGCAGCAACAGCAGCAGCGAGCCTTCCTTCCTCTTTTTCCCCTTCTATTCCATACAGGCCGTAACCCTACTGATTGGTGCCACCCACACTTAGAATGGGGCCTTCTATTGGCCATACACGGAACTGCACTAAACCAATATCAAATACATGTATTTGCAGCGCATAATGATTATATTTGTTGTGAGAAGTTGGGACATGCCCAGGACACACATTCTTTTCTTTCATCCACCTCTCTTGCACGTCATCCCTTCTCCCACCCTCTTCCCTCTATCTCTTGGTTCACTTCTCTTTTGCAAATGGTATATCTTCTTGTTTCCTATTATCTTTTATTTGGTTCCAGTAATTTATTTCTCATATAGAGGAAATCATTTTTTAAAATTTTATTTTTATTTTATTTTATTTTTTTTTTTTGTCTTTTTGAGACAGGGTCTCATTATGCAGTTCAGGCTGGCCTTAAACTCACTTTGTAGCTCAGGCTGGTCTCGAACTCACAACAATCCTCCTGCCTCAGCCTCCCAAGTGCTGGGATTACAGGCCTGCGCCACCACGCCCGGCATAAAATTTTAATTTAATTTAATTTAATTTTTTTTTTTTTGCGGAACCGGGGATTGCGGAACTCAGGCCCTTGTGCTTGCCAGGGAAGTGCTTACTCCACTGAGCCATCTCCCCAGCTCCAGGAAATCATTTAATACTTAAGCTTGTTTGTCTGACTTATTTCATTCAATAGAATGATCTCAAGGTGTATCCATTTTTCTACTAGTGACTCAAGTTTATCCTTTCTACGGCAGAGTATTCCATTGTATAAATACACACTTCTTTATCCACTCCCTTTCCATTGGATGGTACTTGGAAGAAGCATTCACCAAATTTTTGGTCCTACTTTGTAAGAGAAGGGGAGGGGAGAGGAAGAAGATGAAGAACATTAAGATGCATTGTGTACATATTCTAATTCCCTACAATGAATGTAATCATTAAGTACTGCAAACATATGCTAACAAAAATAATAAGTAAATTAATAAGTAAGTAAAGCCATGAGGTGGGGGAAAACACTCACAAAAGAAATCTTCTGGGAACTGTTTCAGGAAGCGGCCAGAACACGCTGCCTGCTGGAAGTGAGGGGGTGCATTTGGGGAAAATTCATGGCAATGTGTGTCTTACTGTAATAAATATGTTAGAAAATCTAAACTCTCATGGTAGTTTTCGATTTTTTTCTTATAGAGTTAGATGCTATGGTTTAGATGTGTCCCCCCAAATTTCATGTGTTGGAAACTGAATCCCCAAGTTATATGTTGATGGCCTTTGGAGGTGGGGCCTTTGGTAGGTGATTATGGTGAGATGAGGTCATGAGGGTGGGGCCTCAGAATGGCATCTGTGGCTTCATAAGGAGAAGAGGGATTCAAGCTGGCATGCTTGCTCTGCCTCATCACAAGATACCCTCTACTCTCTAACACTGCAGCAAGACAACTTTGCCAGATGTTCAGCAGATGTTGACACCATGTTCTTGGATGCCTCAGCCACTAGAACTCTGAGCTAAATAAAATTTAGTTTTTTTTTTATAAATTACCTAGCCTCAGGTATTTTGTTATAGCAACAGAAATGAACCTTGACATGAAGTCATGTGTTCATTATGATGTGTTCATATTATGATCACAGTTGGGATCTCCTTTCAGCTAAATGCCTCACTAGTCTCATCAGATTTTGTGAGAAGAAACCCAGGGCCAAGGCTGGCTCCTCAGGTTTACTTTAGTATTCTTTACTTTAGTATTCTTGGCTAGGCTTCAGCACTGGCCAGGCTTCACACTGTATTATTACTCCCTTGGTGTCACTGAGTTTATGGCAATAACAAGGGATGCAGATTCTGCTTCTCTCAGTCACTCTGAACCATGAAAAGAAGACTAAAGACTGTATGAGAAAGGATTTATTGTGGAAATTTGTCCTGAGAAACTCTGCCTGTGGAAAAAAGAACAGATAAGAGCTAAAATGATTTAAACAAAAAGGTTTTAAGTCTACACCAAGAGAGGGAAGCATTCTAATGCACTCAACAGGAAATAAGTGGATCAAGGGTGGGAAGGAAGAGGTAGGAGGAGATCTCAGAAGGAAAACAAAGGAAACCCCAAGCGTTTGTGTACACATGTAAGGGTGTCTGTGGCTATATGGGCACCTGGGAGGCAGTGGTGGGTGGGCCCAGAGCAGGGGTTGGGATAAGGAGGGGCAATGAGCAATGTCTGAGGATCTGTGGTATGAGGTTAGGACCCTCAGAGGGTTCATAACCTGCTTTCTGCTTTCTCTTCTTGTTATGCTGAGCCTGACCAGCTTGGCTTTGCACCCATCGGCATCAATGTGTGAGTTGCAGGGAGGTAATTAACACTCAGACGTCTGACACAACATATTGTAGTGGACAGATTTCAGGAATTGCAGCTTCCTGGGGAAAAACAGCTGTTCTTCTTCCTCATAGAAAATAGAACAAGATGAGGGCTTAGGGAAGAGAAAGAGGAATTTACTAGGATTGAGGGAGGATTTCTTGGCTCCCTCAGGGAATATGATCTGTGGGCTGAGATAAAATATTCCTTCCTGTAGTTCTACATGAGAAGAAAAGCCCCTGAAGGAAATGCATTAAATGTGCTGTTTATTGGATTACGGGGAAGCACTTGTCCCCTTACAGCTATCTCAACCTCCAAGTAAAGGAAGAGTGCTGATACCAAAGAGAACTAGGGGTCAACTCCCATGTTAGTTATATGCCCTGTATGTAAAAACCAGTCATTTTAATGTTTTGCTTCAACTCTGGAAATCAGGATATTTACTACAGAAGCACTATATTTGAAGATGATACTGATAGAAAATCATTCTAGCTAGATGGGACAACTGCATCAAGCTGAATTTCACAATAGAGATAGCAAATCAGCCACATGGACTCAGTTATTTTGAATATATCTCCCCCAAAATATATGTCTGTAGTTGCTTCTGCATCTTCAAGTCTGTTTTTTAAGGTTGTTTTCTTTCAGTACCATGCGGTTTTTATCACAGTAGCTCTGTAGTATAATTTCAGTCCCAGATTATGTTGTACCCTGCCTTACACTTGTTGTTAAGAGTTGCCTTTGCAATTCCAGGTCTCTTCTGGTTCCAAATGAATTTAGAAATGCTTTCTCTAGTTTTGTGAAATATTCTAATGGTGTTTTTATTGAAATTGCATTAAATCTGAGAGTATAGCTATTTATTGGGATTGCATTAAATTTTAGGAATATTTTTATTTTCATTATATTGGTTCTTCCTACAGAAATTCCTACACACTAACACTCTCTTTCCATCCCTCCGCCTGCCCAGCCCCTATCAACTATCAACCTACTTTTTGTCTCTATGTATCTGCTTCGTCTCTGTAGATCATATAAACTCAATCACAGAATACATGGCCTTTTGTTGCCTGGCTTCTTACACTCATTATGTTTTCAAGGGCTGTACATTTTGGAGCATTGCTATTTTATTCTTTTTATGACCAAATAGTATTCTATAGTGTAGCTATGCCACTTTTTGCTTATTGCTTCATCATTTCATGGATTTCTTGTTTACACCTTTTGGTTGCCCTATATTCTGCTTGTTCTCATTGTAACAATATACATTGGGAGTTCCTCTGCTTTTTTGTGTGTGTTGAAGACCTGTTGGAAAAATGCTGCTCTCTGGTATAGGTTTCATGAATTATTAGTCACGAAAGACTACACAGTGGAAGCTGTGGACACTAGAGTGATTTGATTTCACAGTAGAGACAGTGGAGTTGGCAGAGTGCATGCTGACAAAGGACAGAGCCCTAGATTTGGCCTGTGGACCATGTAGAACCTAGAGCCAAAAGCTCCAGTGTCCAAAATAGAAAACAGCAACTCCCATTTCACAAAGCATGTTGGAAGGCAGGCAAGGCCTATGCTTATTCACAGTGGACTCTGAGCAATTACAGCTACTTAAGCCTGGCTGCAGACAGTGGCGGAATGACACACAGTGATTCTAGCAACTCTAGCATGGAGTGATCAGGCACCGAGGCATAGTGTGATACCAAAGAGTGAAAGAGCATAGCCAAACTTCACAGTGAATAGGATGGCAACATGGACAAGAGCAGGAAGCTCATGGCTAAGCAGGTAATAGATTATCACGACGCCTTCAGTAAGCAGTTCGTGGTCAGTACCTTGGCTGCATGTCTAGGTTCTGCTGGTTCAGCCATGATCCCTGTACATAGTTTGCAGCTCAGGGGAAAGGGTGGAGCACTCTCAGTAGCACTTTGAATTCTCTTCTTAATGTCTCAATGAAATTTTTATAACCTACGCTACCAGATATTTTTTAAAGGAATTTAATATGATAAGCCTTAGCTATTAGCATCAAAGTATGAGTGTCCAGAACTGACTAAACAGGACCTCAAATAGATTTAATTCTCACTAGGTGTTTTCATATGACATGGAAACTTTATCTCACCTTCTGTGATTTCTGTGATATTGGATCACCGGCCAGAATTTCACAATAATGACCATAATTATTTGCTGTGTTTCATTTTTAATTGAAGTGAAAATTATATAACAGAAAATTAACCACTGATGTAGGTTGAGTTATAGGTAAATTTATTCACTAAATTCAAGTGTTGAAGTTCCTAGGATCCGAGAGCATGAACTGTTTTGGAAGTAGGGTCATTGCTGATGTAGTTAAGTTAGGATGAGATTGTGCTCCTGTAGGATGGGCCCTTCATCTAACAGGACTAAATCCTCATAAAAAAGGGAAATTTGGACAGAGATATACACATAGAGGGAAGATACTGGAGAGATACAGGATAAGGGACATTATTTACAAGGTGAGAAGAAAGGCTGGGAGTAGATCCTTCCCACATCACTCAGGAGAAACCAACCTTTGAACATAGAGATATTGAACTTACACCTTGTCGGAATGGTGAGACAGTAAATTTCTGTTTAGTCCACCCAGTTGGAGGTGTTTTTTTTACAGCAGCCCTAAAAAACAAATAAGCCAAATTAAAGTGAGCATTCATGTACATGGAAACATATTCACAGTATCATGCAAAAAATAACTATCTTGTCTCAAACATTTTCATTGCTTTCCCCACCCACTAAACCTCCCCTTGTATCTGTTAAATGTTCACTTTCCATTCTTTCCTCTTCCTACTCTGACAAGCATCAATCTGCTTTTCCCCCCATGGGTTTATTCTCCTTGGATATTTATTACAAATAGAATCATACAATATGTGACCTTTTGTGTTGGCTTCTTTCACTTCTGGCTATTACTTTTGATTGGCTACCTATGGTGGCTCAACAATATTATGCTTTTTATAATCTTTTCAGAAAATTTGGAAAGTAAAAATAATTATCTCATTTTTTTTGGACAATGAAACTGAAATGCAGAGAGCTCAGGGGACATTTTTGAGATCTATAAATTGCCCTAGCAGAATTTCTGATCAACCTAGGGAGTCTTCCAGAAGCTTCCATGATCTGACTTTTCTCACTGGCTCTATACTTGGATAGAGGAAATAGGTTGGACTAGTCTCATGTCTCCTCCTATTTGGGTGCTTGTCATTCTGGTCATTACACTTACACTTTGTCCTACTGTGTCACAGGAGGATGACCTGTACTGTGGGGATCTCCAAATTCCCTCAGCTTTCACTTCTGATTGGGTTTATCCATTGGGATGGGAAGGTGGGAGATGGGAGAACAGGAAGAGAAGTGGGGCTGTTCCTTCCCTGTTGATTTTCTCCAGGGTTGTCTGGGTTCCATCAGAGGTCACTCATCCTTCAAAGCTTTGGTCACACTATTCCCTTCCCCTATTCTGCATAGCTCTAGGACAGTAACAGCTTCCTCTTCTAGCCAGTCACCACGTGACTCATCACATACTTTATTTCTCTTAACCCGGCCCACAATTCCCTACTCCTTCTTGCCCGAGGGCCTCTCCTTTGGAACCAAGCAGGGTGGGTGCATTGTCCTCTCCACAAGGGCTTTGTTAATAGTGATTATCCCCAAACTTCATGCCTCATTTATATTATTTTTACCATATCTTCAGTGATGCCTATATTATTTCTTATTTCCTTTTTTACAATCACATTATTATTGTTATTATGAGTAGTATTACCTACTGATGACTTGTGCTTTAATATCCAAGAAGCCATGAGTTTAATACGTAAGTTACATTTTTCTCCTGATACATACTAAAACACACACACCACTCTTTAAAAGAAGTTGTGTCTGGCAGCATCACAAATCATCTTGCACCGACTCGGTGGTTGATCTCTTAGGCCTCTTTCATCTCAGACAAGCTGTGATTCTAGATAATAACTGAGACTTTGGTGCTTGTTTTAAGTCAAAAACATCCCAGTCATTTATAGATTTAAATTGTTTTCTTTCAGCTGTATCGCTGCAGTAAACAGAAAAGAGGAAAATAGTTCTCCTCTTTATTCTTGCATTGATGAAAAGCTTCTAAGTGCTACCAAATGTGGAAAAATCATTTGGGCTTTCATTGTATTGTTGTGCAAAGAACGGAGACAAATCTGGTTTTGTGCAAGATGAAATTTTCTTTCCTCAGGTGGCCTTCGCTGTGGGGGATTTTGGAGGGAGAAAGAAAAATGGAAACTTGACTAATTGTAATCTTTACAGGGAAGGGCCTCTGATCCGGTGCACACTGCCAGCAGAGAGGTGTGGTGGGGACACAGCTCCGAGTCTTGGCAGATGAGGGCTTGAGGTTTTGTGACTCCTTGAAGATGCAGGGCCAGGGAGGTGCTGCTGAAGATCCTTCCATATCTGGGATGTCACTAAACTTTCCCTTTCACACCCATAATCTCTGTCTCTCTTACCTTAATGCCTCAGGATTCTGAGAATCCTGGATCCACCTTCTCCTACCTGTTCACTCTCCACTCAACACACATTTAATGCGGAAGAGCTTGCACACTTCAGTGCATGACAGAATCTCCTGAAAGTCTGTTAAACAGAGCTGGCTGAGCGCTGTATCTGGAGTATCAGGATCAAGAAGCCTGAGAGAGGCCTGAAACTCTGCATTTCTACCAAGTCTCAGGGTGACGTTCACCCTTCTGGCCCAGGGACCACATTTTGAGAACCCCTGAAATGGCCTGGTGAATGCCTAGCACATGCCAGATGTTGTGGACTGAACAAAGAATAACACAGCATGGGCTTTCCTTCAGATTGCTTGCTTGGGAAATAATCCAAACTCTCCAAGGGTCATTAGCCTCATCTCTTAAATGAAAATAATTATACTTGCTTCACAGGGCTATTGTGAAAATTAAGTAATATTGAGTCACAGACCTTTGCTATTTTAGAAGGACACATCTTGCGACCTTTGTAAGCCCCTAATTCTGCAAATACTTCTAAAACATGCAATTTTCTCCATAAAATTTAGTTAAGCATAAGTGAAAATTTTAAGTGACCCTTTTAGTCCCCTAATGGTTCCCCAAATGTGGGATTGAAGCAATTTTAAAGCAATTAAAATAAATTCTTCCTGGAACATTCACTGAACAGCTTAATTTTTTTTTTCTTTTGATTCCTTATCCAGTTTTTGGAGGCTCTGAGCACCTCCCCAATTTGATATTCTACCCTTGAATTTAATCAACTCTTATTTTTAATTTTCTATTTCTGTTTGCAGTTGTATAAACGGGGTCTTTTTCCCCTCATAAATGTTCAAACTATTTTATACATCACAAGTGCTATGACATGTTTGCTAATGAATAGAGAAGCAATAGGGCCACTCAGCATAAAGATGCTAGACACAAAGTTGGGCTCATTCACTAGATCAGACATCTGTTAATATGACAACCATGCAATGGACTGCATTGCTGCACAATGCCAGAAAGCACTATCTAAATGGCAGTGTGGGTAAATCGTGTTCCTTAGAGTTGTACAAAAATAAGTGCTGCCTCTCTGTATGAAACACACATTTTTTGTAGGTTCTCCCAGGTTATCTATAAAATTGGAGAGCTAGGACGTGGAAACCAGAGTAAATTCCAGATGCTAAGGCTCTGATGGAGTGCCAGTGACTGCTTCCCAACTTACTCCTTAATGTTGGTATGTCTAGCATTGTATCTACTTTAATCTCATCACAATCTGTACAATTTGAAAATTATCTATCAGTACATGTTTGCCATGCATAATGTGTTCATCATGAGGAGTTGCTACATGGGTGTAGTAATTCTTAATCCTTTTTACTCCTCCTCCTCCTCCACCTCCTGCCTTCCTCCAGCCTTGTCCTCAGATCACTGTCTCATCTGCATCCGCAACACATCTGCATCCCTGTCTCACCTCCTTATTTTTAGTTATCTATCTTTTATTTTGCTCTTCAAATTATTTATACCTTGGATTTTCCATGTAAAAAGGAATCCTACAATATTTAATCCCCAGTAGCTGACTTATTTAACTTAGTATTATAGTCTCAAGGTGCATCCATTCTCCCTGCAAATAACTCAAACTTATCCACTTCATGCTAGAGTAGTACTGCACTGTATGTAAATATGACATTTTCCTCATTCTCTCATCTGTGGCCGGACACATAGGCTGCTTATCTAATCTAGTCTCTTAACATGACACCTCCTCCTTCAGATTAAGCCATCACCTTTGGTTAACTCAGGTGGGGCTTCATTTTGAATGCCACTGCCCAGTGGATCTCCTTAAGGCACTTGGCTGCCTCTGTCCATATAGATGGAACATCTCTGATTTGAAAATCTGCACTATGAAAAGATCCAAAGCTTAAAGTTTTTTGGATGCCCATGTGATCCTGAAAGTTTGATGGTTCAATGGGCACAATCTTTGTTTCATGCATGATATGAAATTACCTTTGGAAGGCCAGGAGTGTTGGCACACACCTGTAATCCCAGCACTTGGGAATCTTAGGCAGAAGGACTGTTGTTCGTCTGAGACCAGCTTGGGCTACAAGGTGAGTTCAAGTCCAGCCTGAACTGCATAGCAAGGCCTTGTCTCAAAAAGAACCCCCCCACCACCAAAAAAATTACCCATGGGACTAAAGTGTAAGGTATGTACTGAATAATAAGTGTTTAGACTTGAGATCCAACCCCAAAACATTTCATTATGTACATTCAAATATTCCAGGGTCAGAAAAAAATCTGAAATGTAAGGCACGTCTGGTCTGAAGCATTTGGAGAAGGCATGTTCACCATGGAATGTACCAGAACAAGCAGGTTTGAGCTTTGTTGCCAAGTCTAGCACTTTTCTTGCATGATTCAGAGCAGGAGTACAACCTCTTCGTGCTCCACTGCCTCCCTCTGTTAATGGCTCTCCAGTAAATGGTAACACAGAGAGAAATAGTCATAAAATTCATGCATCCATTTATTTATATTCTTTGCAAATAGATTGGCCAACTCCTTTTTTTTTTTTTTTTTTTTTTTGTATGTGCAAAGAAATCCATTAGACTTTGATTTTCTCAGAAAGGTCACATTTTAATGCAGTGACATGATTATCAATCAAGTCTTCCTACTTTTATGGCACAACCTAAAAGATTTCAGAGTTCCCAGTTTCCTTGGTGGTGCTTTGTGCAGGCTGAAACTCCCTTATCTGAGATATTCAAGACAGAAACTGCTTTGGATTTTGGGATATTTGTGTATTCATAATAAGATACGATGAATATGAGACCCATGTCTAAAAACAAATGGTTTTTCATTTTCACATACAGGTTGTGCACAAATTCTGAAAGTAATTCCATGCAGCGCTGTCAGCGTACTTGTGCTTTAACTTCAACCTGTCACGCTAACTCAGAGCTAGAAATTTTCCATGCAGGTTGGTGCTCAGAAAGTTTTGGAGTTTGGAATATGTTGGACTTCAGCTTTTCAGATTAAAGATGCTCAACTTGTATAATGGAAATCAAGTTAAATTTACTGGGTTTTTTTCTCTTCTTTGCTGAAATAAAAGATTTGGGTCCTGGTATATGAGTGTCTGCTTTTCTGGTTAAGAAGGGTCCCTCCTTTGCTTGGGACTGAATTTCTGCGCAGGGTGGCAGGAGAGTGTTGAGCAGGACCTTTTGTGAGATCCCTTCCTCCGGTCACTATCGTGAGGATCAAGGAAGAAGCTCGGAACGGGCTGTGGAGAGCCCAGGGCCCATCCACAGTGCTTTCACACGTACTTAAATAATTGATGGAGACAGCCAGTCCCTGCTGCTCACCTATCCGTGTCTGTGGGGCTGTTTGCCTCCTGTGAATTACCGCGGCTCCTTTCTCATTTCCAGGCTGCCTGTTCCCAGCAAGAGCTCTCACTGCTTCTGAATATTCAGAAAGGGCAGCACTATAATATCACTGTTTAAAAATTAACACACATTTCTTGTTAGCCTGAATAAAAGCAGAATGCTCAGTGCGGGGGAAATCCTGGCCCCAAATCCCTTTAGACAGTTAGTGCCAGGGCCCTATGCTGGCCCCATTCTGAGTCTTCTCCGTGGAGCCATTTGGTGAGCCTTACACTTTGCACCAGCTGTTTTTCTATCAGAAGTCAACTGACATGGTTTCCTCCATGACTTCTCTTTTTCTAGTGACAATTTTAGTTTCTGAAACAACTTTTCATGAGATAGGATTCTAGCACTTCCCTTATTACTTTGGTTTGTCTATTTCCTTCTTAACGTCAAGAAGTAACTGCAATATATCAAGTGTTTGACCAGAGAAAAGGATTTTGGGAGCATGACATCATCAGTCTTAGGCAAAATAGTACATTTATTTTTTTTTAACTGTTCCTTGGGAAATCCACACCCCAAATTCTATTCATACCTCCAGTAAGAAAAAAAAAAATGATAGAGTAGATCACATCAAACACAAACCTTTTAGAGCATTCAGAAGTCTGGAGAAAATCAGTTAGTAATACTGATGACTATAGAAGCTACCATAGGTTTGTGTATTAATTTTATAGGAGTTATTTATTTAATTCTGATAATTCCATAAAGTTGTGGAATTATTAAATATCACCTTGGAGATGTACAAATAGAGTCTCAGGTGGACCCAAAGTTGGCCCGTGGTCCATGCCAGAACTTGGGAGGCTGAAGTAGGAGGATTGCTTCAAGTTTGAGACCATCCACAATTACATAGGGAGTTCAACATAAGCCTGGAGTCCATCTTGAGGCTTCCTTTTTTTTTAAAGAAAGGAAGAAAGAAAGAAAGAAAGAAAGAAAGAAAGGAAAAAAGAAGGAAAGAAACAAAGAGAAAGAAAGAAAGACAGACAGACAGACACACAGACAGACAGACAGACAGAAAGAAAGAAAGAAAGAAAAAGAAAAAAAGAAAGAAAGAAAGAAAGAAAGAAAGAAAGAAAGAAAGAAAGAAAGAAAGAAAGAAAGAAAGAAAGAAAAAGAAAGAAAGAAAGAAAAAGAGGGATGGGAATGTAGCTTAGTATGAACTTTGGGTTCGATGTCTGTCACCTAGAAAATGCAAACTCAGAAGCTTGCATACTTTCCACAGCTTTAATTTTCTTCTGAAGGTTCAGGTGAAAGGAGATGTCTAATTTACAACTGAGAAACTCCTACGTTTACAAATTTTAAGACTTATTATTTATAGCCGAGAAGGCCTTGAACCCCGGTGCTGGAGAACTGCTGGGCATGTGCGGTTGAGACGTGCGAAGCACACGCACTCTCAGGCACTGCGGGAAACACAGCTTCTCTCTCCTGTAGGGCTTGGTAGTCCGTACCTGGAACCCCAGTACCCTGGGCTGCTGAGGCAGGAAGATGGTAAACATGAGCCCAGATTGGGCAATTTAATGACTTAACAAGACCTGTCTAAATTTTTTTTTTTTTTTTTTTTTTTTCTTTTACAAAGGCCTGGGATATAGTTCAGCAAAAAGGCTCTGGATTCAATCCCAGTACTACAAACAAAACAGAGCAGAGTGCACTCAACTTTTAAACACCGTAGTCTTTCCAGACTGACGCACAGTCCATTAACTTGTATGTCTGTGATGTTACAGTGGCCAGAAAGGGATTCCTACAGATTTTGTAAAAAAAAAAAAAAAAAAAAAAAAAAAAGAAAGAGAAGAATAACAACAAACAAGAAACACAGCTGTATAAAGCGCCATGAGCTAAAAAAAGAAGGCTGAAGATCTCCGTCCCTACCGGCCTCTGTTTTGAGGGCACTTAAGAGTCCTCTCGGCTGTGCAGAACACAGGGCACAGCTAAATGCAGCTTCTGCTCTGCCCTTGCTTGTCATGCAGGCGGGGTGGGATTCTGGATTCCCATTTTACGGCCTCTCTATGTGCATCTGACCTATCACTAGGGTTGGGACCATCTTCAATCATGACACCAAGCTTTGAACTGCAGGGTGACTTGAATCTCTTCAGCGAGCAGACCCTTCAGAAAACATTACCTGGACTAATTTGTACTAGTTGGCTTTCATGGTGGGGCTGGTAACTGTTGCATGATTTCAAACACACTTACCACATGCATCAGAGGACAAGTATTAATTGCAGCAACACAAGTGCACACAAGCTACTGTGCCAATAGATCAGGAGACGTTCATGAAATTCAAAGTAAGCAGCAAATTCCATAATTATCAGTATCCCTTTCATGTACTGTAAGAGTTTGCATAATTTCCCTGTGGTAGAACGCAGAGAAATCAAAACAATAAACTAAGAGATCTACCAATTCATTGGAGCACAAAATTTAAATCTGTGTTTGCTAACAATATTTCAGTTTCTGGGCAAATCTAACATGGAGTGACTGAATAATTATATTTCTATCTTTACTTTGGGAGGGGTTTGTTTATTTATTGCTTTGGTTAAGAATGCTAAAATCCTGGAACTCTATACTATGATATTTACCTTTGTTAGATAAATGTATTACTTAACATCATATTGATTTTGTCTTATAAATATTCTTATCAACGGATTGCTGTGGGACCTACAGGGAGGCAACTTTGGCATCCAGTTTAGGCTTTTTTGATGATAAATCCTCAGATGAAAGGAAAAAAACAACATAAGAGAAAAATAATAACAGTAAATCAGAGTAACCCTTTGCAGTTTATAGAACATCTTAATTTTTTTTAATTTAACTGATACAGTGTCTCACTACCCAACTCGAACTCATGGTGATCCTCTAGCTTTCAGCCTCCCTAGCACTGTGATCACACGTGTGTGCCACCACACCCAGTGTCCGTGGCCAGCTCAGTGTACTGGAGGGTGGGGCTGGTGTGGCATGTGGTACTGGGGATCAAACCCAAGGTCTGTGGTTGCATAAGCAGGTGTTTAGTCCACTGAGCTATCTTGCCAGCTCTTACAGAATATCTTTAAGGACATGTATTTCCTTTAGCTTTTTGAAATTAGTAGACCAAGTTTGCTGTGGGACATTTTTAGAAGAAGAGGCACTATTCTGTCTCTCTGGATGTTCGTTCATAAATTTGCATTTAATCATGTGATTGAATAATGTGCACCCCTGAGATCAATGCCACTAATCAGAAAACATCTATTAGTCAGACATATCCTGGGTTTTCTTTTTTCTTTTTTTTTTTTTGTATTTTAGGGAAGTGTCTATAGGTTATTCAGAATCTCACTACTAGATTGGACTTGTAGTGATTCTCCTATATATAGCCTCCCAAGAGTTGAGATTGCAGGCCTGCACCACCACGCTCAGTCTCAATTGCTGTCTCAGGGCACCCTGGAGAGCGGAGCTGGCATGGCAAGCCTGAGAATTAAACCCCCGGCCTGTGAACCTGCTTGCAGGTGTTTTAATCCACTGAGCTATTTTGCCTACAGTCCAAATTTATCTTAAAGAAAGTTTCCTTTCATATGTGCTGCTGAGGATCGAGTTTACGGAGTAAGTGAGATGAGTGGTTATCAAAATGTCAAGTATATCACCTTTCAATTAATTCACCCTTTCATTCATTTCTAGACACCTACTGGGCACCTATTATAAGGCGGGTACCCTCTTCTGCCACGGTGAGGACCCTGAGGCCAGACTGTGCAGCTCTTAAGAACACAGTAACCTTGGTTGTAGGGTCTTCTCTGGCTCTGTTCCTGGGGTCTTGCACCTGTTACTTTTCTTCTTCCAGTTCTAGTTTCCCTTAGTCTGGATCAAGGATAGCAATAGTATTACCTGAAGTCAATTCTTTTGCAAAGAATTAAATGAAATGACAAATGTGGAAAGCTTACCACAGTGTCTAGCACATAAGAGAGGCAGAATAAAATGATAGGCCAAAATATTACATTACAGTGAAAACTGCTATTCAAAAAGTTGACTACACTCATCAAAGATACCCTGGCATTGGTTGATTGGTCAACTACTTAAGATATTACAGATAGCTCCCCAATTCTTTTTTTATTTAAAAAAAAATCTTTTACTTATTTCTTTATTTAGTACAGGGTCCGGCTATGTAATTCAGACTCATAGTGATCCTCCTGTGTCAGCCTCCCAAGTGCTGGGATTATAAGCATGTGTTCCCATGCATGGTTTTGGTGGCTGGCATGTGGTACCCAGTATTCTGGGGCCAGCACTGCATACAGTACTGGGAATCAAACTCGGGTTCTTGCACTTGCCAGACAGGTGCTTAGACTACCAAGCTATTTCCTCAGCCTCCTCAACTGTTTTGATATTAAATTTTGAGAGTGGGTTTTGCTAAATTTCCTGGATTGGGCTTGAATTTGTGGTCTTCTGGAATTCCAGAGTGCTGGGATTACAGGCATGTGCCAGCATATCCAGCTTCCCTGTCTTATAATGAGATTCAGCTCAGGACTTCTCTATTTATAAAGCTTTTGGTATTTGCATCTGTTCTTCTGTCCCCAAGTAATACAGTTATCCTAGAGTGAAGTGAAATGGTCAGAAGAAGGGAATATGACTTTAGCTAATAAATGCTGTGTTAGTCAGATTTCTGTTGCTGTGACAAAATACCTGTGATAAACAAATTATAAGAAGAAAGGTTTATTTGGGCTCAGAGTCTCAGTTTGTAGTTGTTTGATCCTGTTGCTTTGTAGCCTGTGAGCAAAACAACACTTTATGGTATAAGAGGACATTGTAGGAACTTCTTATTGCATGGCTGCTGGGAAGCAAAAAGGAGAGGAGGGGGGTCAGGGTTGCAACACCCCCTCAAGATTTTGATCCACCTTTGAAAGGTTCCACTACTCTTATGAGCACTGCAGGCTGCTGACCAAGCTATCAGTGCATGTTTTTCTTTGGGGAGAGGTGGGCATTTAAGATCCAGTCCATTGGAAGTACCCACCCTGGAGCCAGGGATGGAGTCAATTTTATTTCATGAAAATAGCCAGGAATGGGAGAACTTGCTCCAGAAGAGCATCATTTTTCTGGGGAAAAGAGGAGCTGTCCTCAGTGTTCATAAGGTGAGTTATGGTAATGTGTGATTGTTAGGCTGTATTGTCTACTTGGTTGGCTTGGGAGCCACTCAGGAGAGCATTAAAGTGCACTTCTCTGAGTCTGATTGATTTCACTTAAAAGTATGGTGCTAAGGTCCACCTATTTAGCAATAAATGTCTCCAGTTTAAATTGAACACACATGTGTAAGTATCACATTGTCTCACTGGTTTGAGAGGCTGAAAGTGTAAATAAGTACCAAATTGTACAAGAGGTATGGCAGGATAGGAAGAAATTGCTCTAAAGGAAAGGGGAATTAAAGAGGGGTTAGGGGGAAAGGAAGGAAAGGAAAAGAAAAATGAGAAATGAAGGATGATATGGAAACCAAGCTTTGTAAATAAGGAAGAGAGGGGAATGGGAGGGGAAAAAAGACAAATCCAGATAGGCATATAATGTGGACGTACAAATTCTTTATGATGAGTGTGATCATTGTGTCTCTATAAATTGTGTTAATAAACATGATTAAATTTAAAAAAGAGGGAAGTTGAGTAAAAAAGAAATCACACAATAAAGTGCACTTCTGCTTGTGTCTGGGCAGGACGTGAGGGCACAGCCTTGGCTCTATCTGCCTCTGCCTTCCCCTTCTCTGGAGCTGCCCCCCTGCTCTACTGTCTGTCCAACATGAACTGAGAGACTTTGTTACTGCGTGCCCTCATGCCATGATGTTTCCTTCTTGGACCCAGCCAGTGGTGTGTGGAATCCTCTGAGCAGAACCAAGACTCCCCTCCTCTAAACTGTGCATGTTGGTTATTTGGTTCTAGTGACAAAACATTGACCAACAAACAGTTTAATCATATTTCATTCCTTTTCTTTCTGGTTCCCCAAACATTCTGTTTTCTCACTAGAGCAGATCTATAGTATAATTATCAAAAGTTTATATTCTGCTTGAATAGGTTCCCTATATGTAGTTTTTTATTTTAAAGAGAGAAAAAAGATAAGCATAGCTATGAAACTGAGTTTTAAAATGGGTTGATAAGACAGTTACAATAGTTGATGCATTTCATATTGTTCTCTTCCTAGTAGTTATTCAGAGTAAAAGATACAGGAATATCTTGTCTATACAATATTAGAACAAAAATTTCTTTTTAATGAACTAAGAGAAACTAGCTGTGTAACTGTCTTAACTAATGTATTCCTTTTCTTTTCTGTTCTTTTCGCTTTCCACAGTTTGTCTCTTCTTTTGAACAGTTTCTTCCCAATTCACAATATCTGTTGTACATTTCTGATCTCATTTACTTGTTCAGTTTTTTCACACAAGTGAGACAATACAATATTCACACATATGAGTCTGATCTATTTCACTTATGAGTACAGTCTAGAGTTACATCCTTTTACTGATAAAGGACTCCATTTTATCCTCATTTATAGATGAGTAGTGCTCAACCGTATAAAAAGCCACATCTTTTTTATCCATTAAAGCAGACACTGATCAACAAATAGAGGAGCTCAGGAAAATGATGGAAACCATGCACAGCAAGCAAATACAAGAAACAGAATTAATGAAACAGACCCAAACAGAAATGTAGGAGATTAGACACTCCATTGAAACCATATGCAGCAGACTGAATGAAAGTGAGGATAGAATGTTAGATCTAGAAGACAGAAATGTGACTAGTGACCAGGAAAAGAAAGATATCTTAAAAAATCATAAGAGCCCATGAAAATTCAATTCAATAGCTATAGAATGAAGCAATGCAGTTTGTTTTTAAAGAGGTCAAGAAGGACAGACATTGGATGTAGGTAAGAGGGCTCCAGGGAGTTTGGGTATCTGTGGGACAGCCTTGTGGTAGATCCATGAAGATATCTTTGTTTTTCTGTGCAATCATAATAGCAGTAGGGTGTGTGTGTGTGTGTGTGTGTGTGTGTGTGCATGTGTGCTCGCACACATGCCCAAATGGACATTTACAACTGGGAAAATTGTAAGCCTTGGCTATGCTAGATTTATTTTGTATTTAGGACAGGATGTACAGGGCATACAGGTTCTCACTGCATAGGTATGACTCATAGTGATCCTCCTGATTACAGCCTCCCAAGTGCTGGTGTTTTTGGCAGCTGCATTAGGTGGAAATATTCTAGGTAGTCAGACAGGGCCAGGCCCTCAAGGGCAAGATGGAAGAGAAGATGACTTTGCAACTTAGAAGAAACAGACACTTGCATATGAGGCACACCTCAAGACCAAGACAAAAGAGGAAACACAGCTACGTACTTCCTTATAGATGGGCATCAGGGATTGATATTCTAAATAGGTATCAATCACCTTAAAAAAGCCCAAATGAGTCACTAGACCAAGCCCCAACAGGAAGAGACCCTGTCCCATATTC
>PVKA01004585.1:46948-97897 GCA_004027165.1 Ctenomys sociabilis
TTTTTTTTTTTTTTTTTTTTTTTTTTTGCACAACTGGGATTGAACTCAGGCCCTTGCACTTGCCAGGGAGACACTTATTCCGCTGAGCCATCTCCCCAGCATCCCCTTTTTCTGGCAGAACCAGGGATTGAACTCAGGCCCTTGAGCTTGCCAGGTAAGTGCTTATTCTACTGAACCATCTCCCTGGCCAAGGTTCCGATCCATTTCTTTTTTTTCTTTCTTTCTTTTTTTTTTTGCACAACTGGGAAAAACCAGTCTCATTGCATGGTTTTCCTCTATAAAAGTCCCTGGAAGAGACAGCTTTGTGGAGACAACCTGCTTGGGTCCCCCTTCTATTCCTCTCTTGGACAGGAACTTTCTTTCCCTCAATAAATATATTCTGCTCATAACCTCCGATTGTTCCTAAAATTCATTCTTTGGTTTTAGAGAACATGAACACATCCCAGGTACTTTTTAAGTTGGGAAGTCAGTTTTTTCCCCTATATCACTAGGATTACAGGCACACACCACCATGCCCAGTCTCAATCACCATCTCGGTTTGCTCCAGGGGCAGGACTGGCACCCAGACCCAGGGATCAGGATTGAGATCAAGATCAAACTTCTGGCCCCTGCATTTGCCTAAGCTGGCACTTTATTCCACTGAGCTAATTTGCCAGCCCTCTTGGCTATGTTAGAAAGAGGAAGTAATAATTTTCTGCAATTACCCAACACAGGTGCATTCTTGGGGGGGGGGCTTATTTAGTAACTCTGAAGACATGATGCTGATACCTGAGCACTTGCTACATGTGCATTATAATAAATATATTTTCCTGTAGTATAGTTCATCCAGTTATGTAGGACGAATTTTCACCTTTCTATGGCAGTACTGGACATTGAATTCAGGACCACCACACTGAGCTACATCCCTGGACCTTCTTTAATTATTAACTTTAAGATGAACTCTTGCCAAATTGCTAAATTGTCCAGGTGGGGCTTGAACTTGTGATTCTCTTGTCTCAGCCTCCCAAAGTCCTGGGATTTTGTTGTGTTGTGTGTCACTACACCTGTTCTGGTTCCTCCTTTAACAGATAGAAAGGCAGAGAATGAAAAATTTTAAGGAAAGATAAAACTCTAAAGATAAATAACCAGCAAGCCGCTGAGGTCAGATTCATACGCAGATCAATCCCAGCCCAAGGTTCAAGCTCTTTTCTGTGTACCTGCTCTCATCAGTAATTAGCGACAGAGTCAGGACACCAAGCCTGCTCTCTGCATTGCGGTTGGCTGTCCTGACTCTGGCAAATCTCTTTCTGGGTCTTAGTTTTCTCATTTGTATCATGAGTGTCAGCTTTGAATTTTGCTTTTAGGGAAAGGAATCTTTCTTCAAAAGAAATCTTAAAAAGGCTCAAAGTGGGCTTCTCTGAGGCAGACTTAAGCCTAGGGACTTGGGGTTGGGAACCACTGAGCCCAGCTGTCTCGGCAACCAGAACCCAGTGGGGAGCTCCTGGGGTGCCCGTGAAAAGTTTTAGAATCCATAAACTAGATAAAAGTCCCTTCAAGTTCTGCCATCTCATGGCTATGGATCTGAGAATTCTTTGAAGGAAACAGGAATAGGACACAGAGTGAATGAGAACTCAGATAGAATTGGGAAGTCCTGACTAACATGGGGAGAATGTAACAGGATGCTCAAGTCCTTCCACTGAGGATGCAGGAGCAGAAGGGACTTAATTAGAAGTCATATTTGTATGTTAGCAGTGGTCTCTTGCTTTGTTCCCTGAATGCCTTATTATTATTAACACATATTAATTGTGAAAATGAATGACTTTCTCTATGGCATGTCCAAACATGCCTATAATAATATTCTGATCAAATCCACTTTCCTTACAACCTTCGTTGAGAGTAGTTTTGTTCTGGATATTGTGGCACATCCTTCATATTCTTTTAAGACAATATCAACAGCTCTTCTGAGTTTAGGATCTATTATCAGGAACCTTATAAAGCATTGGCAGAGATTAGAGTTTATTGGGAGATAATGAGAATATTAACTTGGTCTAAAAATGGGCTGGTTTTAAGAGTTGTAAGCAATTGGTAAATAGAAAAAAAAAGAAGACCCCCCCCCTTTTCTTTTTCATTCTTAAAAGAAATCCATAATGGGTTTTCTTCATAAACTGCAATTATTTTTAAATAGCTCTAATGAATAATTTAAAGACCCACTGGGTTAGGCAATTAGTTTTAAGTGTGGATTAATTGCTTTCTTTATAATATTCCATATTCATTTTTTTCCCTTAACATGGACAGATATTTCATCTTCTTTAAAAATATTTTATGTTTTCTAAAATGTTCTGGTGGGTGAGGAAAGAAGCTGCTGCAGTCATTGTAAAGTGTGAAGCACGTGACGCTGAGCCTGTGTCTACCCCTGTGTTTAGGGAACTAACAGAATCATGACATTTTCTTCCCTTCTCCCATTTCAGTCAACAGGCACATGGTCTCTGGTGTAGTAACTATCAAACATTTTTTATTGTGACCCACAGTGAGACACTGTGGCACAGTAAAATACAAATATACACTAACATGGCAGTTATATGGGTAGAAATGCTAGGATAAAATGCTTAGCTCTAATTGATCCTCACTATTCCTTTCCTCTTCACTTCACTCCATTCTTTTCTATTTCAAACACAGGCCATCTGGTAACCTTGCTGGGAAGGAAGTGGGTGTCTGGGATGGTTGGCCAACTTTTAACTCTTGATACTGTGGGTATTATTCTAACAGTGTTTCCCTTCATCTTGATCTTTAATTTTACTAGATTAAGAGGATCCTGATGAGGTGATTTGATAATGATGGCATGAACTGTATTAATAGGTTAGTTGATGAAAGCATTCATAGCGGAATGGGCTAGCAGGGGGTAAGTCCCTCCTGGAGGAAGTGGGTCATGGGGGTGCGGCCTTGGAGACTATCTGCACCTCCCTTCTTCTCTGCTTCTTGGTCTGCTGTCTCTGATTTGTCAGGAGGTGAACAGCTTTCCTTTCCCTTGGCCTTGTGCTATGATGTTTCTGTTTAGAGCTGACCAGCCAAGGACGGAAACCTCTGAATCCACAAACCAAAATAAATCATTTTCTCTTTTGTGTACTATGAGTGTATTTTGTCCCAACCATGAAAAACTGACCAATACAAATGGTGTTCATTCCTATAAAAATTCAGTAAGCGGTGCAACTACTGTATGCGATGATCTCTGGCTGTCTTTACATTTTTTGCATAAAGTGTTTTTTTTTTTTAAAATCTATGCTTTAGTCATTTGAAAAAGCATCATCCTCGAACTGCTAAAATCTGTGTGAGTTGTTTCAAAGCTTCCAGTTTACCTGCAGTTTATTCCTGAAGTAAAGAGCAGGTTAAACAGAAGAACTAAAGGAAATTGCAGAAGACTGAGGGAAACAGAAAAAGCCAAACTCTCCCTTGGGCAGCATGCACAGTTGTGGCATTGAGGATTTGAGAACTGAATCCAAGCCCATTCCCCTGATGGCCTTACTGTGTCACTGGACAGGGCAGGGACCTTGAAAGTTGAACACACTCAAGCCTAGGTCCACAGTGTCTTGGAAGGAGACTTATTTGCAAAAGAAGAGAGTTGGACAGAGAGAAAAAACTACACAGGGCATGTTCTTATTGTGAGCTTCAGACTTAGGATGTTTTTCCACATTATGATGGTTAATTTTAGGTGTCCACTTGGCCAAATTAAGGTCTTCCTGGAGACCTAGCAAACATTGTTTTGGACGTGTCCATGAGTGTGTTTCTAGAAGAGACAGGAAGTGGGTCTGAGCTGGCTCTCTCTGGAGAATATACTTTCTAGGTAGATGGTACCATCCAACAGTGGGTGTCCAGATGAAAGAGAAAAAAAAAAAAAAAGGCAAATTGGTCTCTCTGTTCTAGAGAGAGGGAAAGTCTTCTCCTGACCTGAGCACCACAGCTGCAAGCTCTCGAGCCCTTGGATTCAGGGGCTGATGCAGTAGCTTTCCAGATTTTTATGTCTTTGGATGTAAACTGGGCCACATTCCTGACATCCTAGGGTCTTTGGCTTGGGGATGGTTTGTTGTGAACTTTTCAGCCTTCAGAATCATGTGAGCCAATTCCCCTAACTAGGGCCCTCTATCATGACCATTTGCATATCCTATGGGTTCTGACTGTTTGGAAAACCCTGAGTAGTAGCACACACCTTTTCAGAAAGAGGTTCTTACTCTTTTATCTTCCCTACCAAAATCAGTTTTCTGTAATGGTTACCCATGAGTTAGTTGCTATTCTGTATCTATTTCCCTCATTTTATTGATTTTTCCCTATCTTGATACTGTCTTAAAGAACCAATAGACCTTGAGATAAGTATTTCAAACAATGCATGTGTAAGAGGGGAGTTGAAATCCTGTATTTTGGCCTTGTCCCTGACCCTAATAGCTTTGTAGTCTAGGACAAAAGGAAGTGAATGTCTCTTAATCAATCAAGAGCAATCAATTTTCCTATTTTTGCCCTCCAAGGACACAATGGCATGAAGCTTTTATCTCCCAAGTAGGATAACTTTCTCCCATGTGTTAGAAAAATTGCCTAAATGTGAAAATAAATCATGCGGCTTCAGTGTCTTATACAGGCCCTCACCCCCTAAACAGACCACATATTCTGTTCAACTCTCTGGTTGCTATTTATTAACAGATATGTGAAGTTATATGTTAACTCTTTGTTTAGCAGATATGCAAATAGCTTCCATCTGATAGCATTAACTTCAAAGGTCATGTTTTGTTACCCTATTAGACTTTAAAAAGTGGGTATGTAATGGAAAAATCATATCCTAACTGTTTTTAATAAATTATTCTTAAATACTTAGCTTCTCAAATGTTCTTTAAACCAGTCTTAACCTATTATTAGTTCTCTTGTTAATGGATGAATTGACTGAAATCTTTGATGTGTTCATTTTATACTTACCTGAGAGTCAAGATTTTATCTTTCAGAAAATTACGAGTTTTTGAAAGCTGCTCTTCAGCAATACCCAAGTGGACTAACCTCACACAGCCAGTTCAATCTTATTTCTTGAGAAGAGCTTCTCAAGGACCCCTTAAACTCAGCAATGTCTTGTCTAGGCTTCTACAATGACTCCCAAGTGGAAATAGAAGTCTAGCTAATTGCATGTTGGCTCCATATTTCTCTAGATTTCTCTCTCTGTGTGCATATTTTGTATTTTGCTTTCTTTCTTCCTCATTTGTTATTTCAACTGATATTTTTAGTAACTAGGAATTTAATTTTATGGTATGGCCACTTAGTGATCTCTCATAGAGGGACAGTAGAGCTCTGTTTCCTACTGTGTGAGGAAAAAAATAGTATTATACACATATTATTACACAGAAATTTAGAAATCTAACCAGTAACACTGTTTTGATGGTTTTTAAAAATTATTGGTATGTTTGTCTATTTGTAAGCACAAATAAATTGAAGATTTTATGCTTGTCAAAGCAATAGGCCTTTGAGGTATGAGCCAGTGATTTTTAACTTGAGCCTGAACTTGTGAGTTTTCCATATCTGGAAGTATGTATGCCTGTTATTCAGAAACAGCCTTGATATCATATTATAAAATTGTGAAATATTTTATTACCTCCAGATTATATTTTAGGTATTTTAAAAGAAAGGATTTCTGATCTGATTAGTTTTCAGAAATTGATAGTTATATAAGTGTCATATTGTCTCACTTTATAGAAAATAAGGAAGTACCATTTAGAGGTAACTAGATTTAAAGAAAGTTCTTATTACTGAAAATTTTGGCTCAGGGACTATATTAAAATAAGAATTCAAGCTCACACAGTTGAAATATATTTGTAGAAAAATTAAATTGGTTCAATAACTTTGGTTTGAAAAAGGAGTTAAAAGCTATATGTCTTCCCATTTAAGTTTACTATGACAATTTTGATTCTTTTCTAATGAATTACCTGATTTTTCATATTGGTCTATAGATCAATGTTATTCCTATATAGCATTTGAGATTATAGGAACACCAATTTTGTGCAATTCAATTGAATGAAAATTTTGAAAGACATTTTTATGAAAGCATTTATGCTTTGTAGTATGCCCACTTGGTAGAATACAATTTTCAGCATCCTGGAATTAATGCTGTATTGGTTAATTAATTGATACTATTGACTAAATTCTGAGTAAGAATGAATAAGAAAACATTGATTACAATGCAGCATATTTTACTTATTATTTTAATGTATTATACAGTGGCTGACTTTTGGATCATGTTGAGGAACTTGGCTCATTTTATCACATGAAGAAAGTGACAATTGTGATGTTATAGAAATTTCTATACGTATTCATGAATACTGATAGTTCTCTATGTCCTAATGAATTGTAACCATCTACTAAAGTGGTTGCACTTTAGTGGCATTAAGCTTTCGACTACCCTCTCCCACTTATTGCACTGAGAAATTGGTCAGCTATACTGATAAAAGTTATGCATAGTATTGGTGGTAGATGTTTGAGCTTTTCCTATGCAACATCATCCTATAGGTTTTGGTCAGAGTAGTAAGGCAAGAAAAGAGCCACAAAAAAGAATTAAAGCCATATAGATTAGAAAGGAAGATATACGCATCTCTACTCTAGGGTGGCATATTTGCCTACCTGGAGAATCCTGAAAAGTGTACAAAGAATCTTCTGGAAATGATAGCAAATTTAGCAAGGAAATATGACATGTGGTCAACATAAAATAATATTTTGTACTTATTAGTAATGAATATTTGAAAAAATTTTTATTTATTTATTTATTTATTTATTTATTTATTTATTTTTGCCTTTTTGAGACAAGGTCTCACTATGCAGTTCAGGCTGGCCTTAAGCTCACTTTGCAGCTCAGGCTGGTCTCGAACTCACAACAATCCTCCTGCCTCAGCCTCCCGAGTGCTGGGATTAACAGGCTTGTGCCACCATGCCTGGCTGAAAAAATTTAAAACCCTATTATCTTTTATAATGACACAAAAATCATGCAATATTTAGGTATAAATCTCACAAATTATGTAGATCATCTATATGACAAAAATACAGAAAAATAATCCATAAAATAAATGGGCAGAATATTGAGGTCACATTTATGGGTTGGAAGACTTCATATACTTAAGATGTTAATTTCTCCCAAACTGATATACAAAGTCAATGTGACTCCAGCAGGAATTTGGTGGAGGTTGTCCAAATGATTCTGAAATTTCTAGCAGGAAAAGTACATTAAAGAGCCAATTTTTTTTTTTTTTTTTTTTTTTTTTGCAGAACTGGGGATTGAACTCAGGCCCTTGTGCTTATCAGGGAAGCACTTATTCCACTGAGCCATCTCCCTGGCCCAGAAAACATTTTTTTTTTTTTTTTTTTTAAAGAAGAATAGCCGGGCGTGGTGGCGCATGCCTGTAATCCCAGCACTCGGGAGGCTGAGGCAGGAGGATTGTTGTGAGTTCGAGACCAGCCTGAGCTACAAAGTGAGCTTAAAGCCAGCCTAAACTGCATAGCGAGACCCTGTCTCAAAAAGACGAAAAAAAAAAAAAGAAGAATATTTCCTACTTTATATATTTTACTTCCTACTATATTTTATTTCCAGTAGAAAAAAATATATATAGATATATAGATATTTGAATTTAGAATAGGGCCTGCACGGTGTACAGAGTCTTACTAAATAGACCAGACTCATAGCGATCCTCTTGTGTTCCGCCTCGCAAGTGTCGGGATTCCAAGTGCGTACCGGCATGCCCAGTCTCAATCCCCATCTCAGCGCACCCTGGTGGGCGGGGCCAACATGGCTGCCATGCAGGCCCCATCCAGATTGAGACTAGGCATGGTGGCACACACCTGTAATCCCACCTCTTGGGAGGTTGTAAACAGGCAGATCACAATGAGTCTGTTCTAGTAGTGAGACCCTGAACATCCTAAAAATAAAAAAAAAAAGAAGTCAGATTCCAAAGGCTCTAAATACTGAAGGATTCCATTAATACCCCACTCTAGAATAGGAAAACTTGTAGGAGCATAAAATGGATCAGTGGTGTGGTGGTTAACCTTGGATATCAATTTGGTTGTCTTGAGAGAAAGCCAAGAAGATTAGTGAAGCCCATGTCTGGCTGAGCAGTGGGGGATGGGGTGTGACCCTGAGGACTCATTTGGTCCTTACCCCTTCTTCTCTGGCTGTTGTTCTGCTCTCTGCTTTCTGGATTCCGTGAGTCAGACAGTTTTGCTGCTCCAAGTCTTCTCCATGATTTTTCAACCGACCATGGACTGAAACTTCTGAACTGTGAGCCAAAATGACTCTTTCTTCTATTTATCTATTTATTTATTTGGGACAGGGTCTGCTGTGCAGTTCAGACTCATAGTGATCCTCTTGTCTCAGCCTCCTCAGTGCTGGGATTACAGGCATGTGTCATCACTCCCAGTTTCAGTGGCTGGTGTGCTGTGTTAGGTTCCTGGCCAGCATGGTATGTGGTACTGGGGATTGAAGCTGGGTCCTTGCACTTGCCAGGCGGGCACTTGGAGCACCAAGCTATCTCCCAGCCCGTTTCTTTTTTATGTGTGTACGTCAGCTATTTTGGAAACTAGCAATGCAAAAATGATGGAACAGTAATGGAAAAGCTGTACAGTAGAGCCTCGCTATTTCCTGGCTTGACTTTCGTGGTTCACTGTATCGCAGGTTTTCAAACAATATTAATCTAAATTATTTATCATGGACTTTTCACTATATCGCGGGATGTTGCAGTAACATGCAGTATTACATATGTTGTAAAAATTACGTAGGATTACGAGTTTAGAACATTAGAAGTGAAGGTTTGTAAGAGTATGGGAGGGTTTATAAAGCCTTAAAATACATATAAATACTAAAATGAACATAACATCACTACTTCACTGATTTTCATATATTGCAGGGGTGCCTGGAACGTACACTCCTTGACAAATGAGGGTCTATTGTATTATAAGAGATTTTTGGACTTTGAGCATTGTGAAGGGTAGCTTAACAAAGACAATGAAAATACTTTTTTTTTTTTTTTTTTTTTTTTTTTTGTATTTTAGGAGAGGGTCTACAGGGTTCTCAGGGTCTCACTACTAGATCGGACCTGTAGTGATCTGCCTGTTTACAGCCTCCCAAGAGCTGGGATTAAAGGCATGTGCCACCATGTCCAGTCTCAATCCCCGTCTCAGGATGCCCCTGGGACGGGGCCAGCATGGCAGGCCCGGGGATTGAACCCAAGACCCTGAACTTGTTTAAGGTACTTAAATCTGCTGAGCTATTTGGCCAGCCCTACTGATATTTTGAAATGGTGCTCGGAATTATTTCATGTACTTGGACTGTGGGGGTGACTTAGCTCACTAAGTGTAAGTGTTAAAATTCCAGAACTGTGCAATAAAAAAGGCTAAATTTGATTATACACAACTGTAGGTCAATAAAACAATATTCATGCTCAAAGCTGAACTCAGAAGAAACAGTGATGGAGAAACTATGTGTGCATCATAGGTGTTGAGATTAGGTTTTGTTTTTCAAGAAAAATGAAAGAGTTGATTTGTCTTAAGGTGTCAGTTTTTCCAGAATACAAAAACTCAGTGGATGATAAGATGTGGAAAATATGAACCAAGTGAATTAATTGGTTTAGGATTGTAATATCAGAGTTTGAAATGAAGATAGAAAACATGTTAATATCTTGGCTAGGTCTGCTCAATGTTGCTGGACTTATTGAAAAGATGATGTAAGAAAAATAAAATGCATGAAACATTTCCTGTTAACTACTCCATTAACTCATAAGTAAAATTTGTCTTTCTAAGATGAGACATGGATAAGTTTTACAACATCTCTCTGTGGCCCACTGAGATAATTTTCTGCATTTTTGCCCATTTTGTCACATTTTTATTATCTAAAAATAACACAGAATCTTTGCTGTAAATCTTCCTATTTTCCTTAAGATCAAGTGGCTTTAAAAATATTTTATAACATTTTATTGTCACTTTGACTAAATAAGAAGTTAAATAATTTCCCTCAGGTGCCCGTGATTCTACTGTAATCAAGTGAACAAGTAGTCCCTTCAATTTTCTTCTTATTTTGCCTAAATTTGTTATCTTTCATTGAGAAAAAATAAAATGACATTTTCAGAATTTCTTTTAACATCTAAACATTTCTGATTTTCCAGAGGTACCCAGGACAGCATAAAGATTTGTTTTTTCACTTATAAAAACATAGATGCTAGAAGTAATTTGGTTATCTTCCTTTCGTCTATGACATATCTCCAAATTAATTCAACATTATTATAGGGACTGCATAAGAAAAATTGTCAAATCAAAAGTGATGTTCCGTCTGCCCTAGGTTAAGCTTCTATAGTTGAAACATTATTAATTTAAATATTTCAGAAATTGTACATTTTCCAGGGATGCCCTGGAGATTGGCCATTACCCTCACAGTCCACAACAGTTCCTTACCCTGAGGGGAAAGAGCAGTCAAACCCTCATGAAATAATCATATGTTCTACTCCAATATAGAATTTGCCTCTCTTTTCTGATATTATTGATTACTGTAATAAATGAACCACCGTCATTCAGTTTCATAATAAAATAGGTTTCTGCTTTCTTCAGATACTTGCCTGAAGGTTCTACAGGCTGGAATTCATGTTTAATGGGAAGGTCAGCCTCAGAACCTCCTGGAAATGGGTTAAACTGCAGGGGAGAAAAAGTAATATCTTTTCTTTGCCCTTTGCAAGGTTCACAGTTGACACACCTACAACAAAGGACAGATTAATAAGGGAAAAGCAAAACACATTTATTTCATGTGAGTTTTATGTGACATGGGTCCCTTTAAAACAAGACCAAGGAAAAGCTGTATTTTTATGCTAAATATGATGAAAGAAGTAGATAGTAATTAAGAAACATGACTGGACAAAGGAAGAGATAGGATCTAATGTTAATAAACTCTGCTGTGCATGAATTCCAGTACTCAGGAGGCTGAGGTAGGAGGATTGATGTGAATTTGAGGCCCGCTTGGACTACGCTGTGAGTGCAGGGCCAGCCTGAGCTACAAATAGAGACTCTGTTTCAAAAGAAAAAATAATGGTAATAGGCTTAGAAGGGGCAATAAGCAAAGCCTGGTTGTTAGGATTCTTTTCTGTGACTCTGTATGACATCATGTCAGCCTCCTTTCCCCATTCCTGGATATTAGATGGATCTGGAGTAGGGGTTTTAGAGGAAAGAAGTTCAGAAAAATATTTTGTGTTATCTCAGGTGATAAAAGTGGAAGGTTAGAGAAAGAGATCAGAGAGAACTTTGTTGTCCTCCATTTGGAAAAATGAGGATAAATTCATCACTTCATGACATTCCATTCTTAATATGGGAATATGAAGAGACAGGTTTAATCTATTGAGTCAAGAGCTCTTCAACTCACAGTCCTTAGAAAAACATAGGATCATAATCCAGTAAACTGTTTGGAAATAAACTCAAGCTACATTTAAATGCTCTTTCTTGTTGTATAGGTCTTGCTTTATCTTAGATTTAACTATCCAAGCAGAAAAGTATAAAAATGAAGTACAAATAGTAGAGCCATTTTAATATGCTGAGCTGTAAAAGGCTCAAATCAACAACTTCTGACATTGCCAGTCCTACAGATAACCCACTATTAAGTTTATGGACTACTGGAAGATATTGGAATATTTTGTTGAATTCATGCACCTACAAATTCAAATGACAATGGAATACCCATCTTTGACAAAACTAAAGCAAAAAAAAAAAAGAGGATACAAATGAAGGACCATTTTGTATCTGTACATACAAAATATAGTTAGGATATATATACAGCTACTTTCTCTTAATTCAATGAAAAGAAAGATTTGTACTAATAGTGTTTGGACAGGATATCATGTCTGCATCTTGTACTATGAATAACTACCACAAAGACAACAATATGCATTGCATTAATTATTGAAACTGTCTTACTAATCGATTTTGAAACTATCGCATTGCTATTTGTTTCTTAATAAAATTAATAAGAAAAATAAGTTTAAATATTCAAAAGGAAATGCAGTAGGGTCATAAGGATGTTGTTAAAACTGTCAGGTTGTTAGGTGTGAAAATTGGATGCTCCTTGAAGAGGTGAGCACAGGCAGTACACTGCACAATCATAGAATAAAGACTTTACAGATGAGTCTGAAATGGAATGTGAGAGAGAGGGCCAGGAGATGATGTGTGGGTGGCCTGAGTCACTGGGATACATTGATGCTAATGATTGACATGCATTGGAACAATGGTGAACATTTGAGTAGAGAAGAAACCATGCATTTTGTGTGGGATGTGTCACATTTGAGAGCATCTGTGTTCGTTGGCTTTCTTGTTGCTCAGGGCACAACACCTGTTACCTGCAGCTGAAGGAGAAGAGGTTTAATTTCATTCATGGTTTCAGGTGATTCAGTCCATGACCAGCTAGCTTTAGTGCAGGAACAGTGTCACCAAAGGGCATCGTACAGAAGAGCTGGGTTTGCATTGACTGGAAAGTAGTACAAGGGCACAGCATCACAGAGGAAGAGGAGAGCAACCAGACACAAGTCCAAGGTCATGGCTCCATGACCCACCCAGGTACTCCAAGGCATGCTCTTCCACTGCCCTGTTTGGCTCCCAGGCCAGTCAACTAGATGCAACCAAGCTTGACCACCACTACCCTGGAGTTCCTATTGCAGCGAAATCCACTATACTTCACTCATCATCAAAGTTTGAGTTCAACACTCTGTAACAAGTGATGGGTTAATACAAGAAAAACATTACATGTTTACACAACTGAAGTTTTGCATGATGTGGGAAATTTCAAAAATGAAGTCTCAGAGATTCAAGGGCCATTGTATTTTTATGCTTAGGTCTGGTGAATAATAGACATCTGTTAAAATGTATGATTGGACTCATGATAATAGGAAGAGTAGGGAACCCAGCAGGATCACCTGTCTGCTTTCTTGGCCTCATAGGTGGGCTGGACTCCCTGGAATGAGGGCATGTGATCTACTACCAGACCAGCCAGACTGGAGAATGTTTATGCGAGTTCCTGCACAGAAATCCAGGCGAAGTATAGAATGACTTTGCTAGGTTTTATAATTTGATTTATGAAAAAGGGGATAGTGTTTTTTATTTCTTATTTTTAAAAATTCATTGGAGGAAGGAAGACTTCTTATTTCTATGATTTGCTTTAGTGGGAGAAAGGACAGGGAGAGGCAGGAAAGGTGGGGATCAGATAGAAATGGCAGCTGGGGACTTCTGGGAATGCCTGATCCCCTCTACTTCCCTGAGATCAACACACCAAAGCATAGTATTTTAGCCCTAGAAATACATTGGGACTTCTGAATTATGAGGCCAGAATGAGGAAAGGCTCAGGAAAATTGATGCCTAAAAGCCTAGCAAAGGGCAAATTTCTTTCTTACTTTAAAAAAAAAATGTATTTTAGTACAGGGTCTACAGGGTCTCACTATGTAGATTGGACTCCTAGTGATTCTCCTTTTTATAGCCTCCCAAACTCTTTGATTATAGGTACGCATCACATCCAATCTCAATCACCACCTTTGGGGGCAGGGCAAGCATGGCACACTAGAGAAGAAACCCTGGTCATTTCATCTGCCTAAGCAGGTTATTTAGTCCACTGAGCTATCTGGCCAGCCCAAGAAGGGCAAATTTCTGGAAGAGCTTCTCAGTCCCCATTCAAGGATGAGATAGGATGAAGAAAAAGAATCAAGCACTGGCATTAGCTCAGTGTAGCTCATCAAGGACATTGATAAGAATCCTGTCAAGGAAAAGGTGGCAAGAAAGCTGGATTTCTTTGGCTAAACACATGGGTTTGGGATTTAGCCAGATGACAGTAATACAAATCATCAACTATGACTCTGAGTCTGTCAGACGTTTTATAAAAATTGTCTTACCTGCTTCTAAAACAACTCCATGAGGGAGACAGAGGCAGAACCAGAGCACTTCCTCACACTCAATGTACACATAAAGAAATAAGAGTTAATTACTTTAACAGTTGGTACACTAGTCCATCAGTGGTGAAAGCAGGATTCAAACAGAAGCTACTTGACTTATGAGCCACACTGTAATCACTTGGTCCATAGCTGTCTTGTACACTCACTGCATGATCGCAAGTCAGCTCCTTCAGACTCAGGTTTTCTACATCTCTCACAAGGTAAGAATCCTTCCTGAGTATTTGGGAGCATTCTTAGAATCATTGTCTACAAACCTCCTCCTCACACAGTGCCTGGTACATGGCATGTGCTCATATTCATGATCTAGTATAGATAAGGAACCCAGGACCAACATCAGCCAGACAGCTTGTCACAGGCACCCTGAGAGTGGCAGAAGCAAGACTGTAAATGCCTTGACTTCTGGCCCAAATCACCGACTGTGAAGGACCTCTTGAAATCTCCCCATCAAGGGCGGTCCCTTGATGTAGTCCCAAGGCACTGGTGAGCTGCTGTTCAAGCTCTGGCAACAAATAACTCCCAGTATCATTACCTGCCTGATGCCTTTTGAAGCAGCACTGCTCCCACGAGTGCTCCATCACCAGAGTGACAGCCCCTTGTGTTGTACATCTCGCAAAGCTGACACCCTGCTTTTGTGTTTTAAAAGGTCCAAAATCGATCACAGAAAGTGCCATTCCAGAAACCAGAAGGTATACTTTAGGCCATCCTACAGATGGGAGGAAAGAATGCCTGATAATATGTTTTCACCATTGCAATCTGTGTCAGCTGTGGTTTGGTTATGAGTGCACGAGAGAAGTTTTACAAGCTGAAATTTGATTTGGGATGATTGCCAAGCTGGAAATTTAGATGTATTTCAGAATCATGGACAGTGATGTGGAAGGGGCTCTAGGGAGTGATTCAATCAGAGGTTTTGCATTTGTCACTGTGGGGGCTAAGGGACACCTACAGGGGTCCCCAATCCCTGGGCTGTGGATGGGTGCCTTACAGGCCCATAGCTTGTTAGGAACCTGGCCATACAGTAGGAGGTGGTAGTGGACGAATTAGTGAAAATTTATCTGGGTCTCCAGCCACTCTCCTCCACTTGTATCACCATGGACTCACTGCTCTTGTCTCATCAGCAGGCATTAATGTCTCATAGGAGTGTGGACCCTGGTGTGTAGTGAGCATTTCAGGGATCTACGTTGCAAGTTTCTTATAAGAATTAATGTCATCCTAATAAGAATTATGTGCTTAATGTTAGAAGTGTCAAGTGCACAATAAGTGTAAGGTACTTGGATCATTCTTCAGCCATTTTCTCCCTAGTCCATGGAAAGACGGGCTTCCACAAAGCTGGTCCCTGATGCCAAAAGGTTGAGGACCCTTGTTCTGGAGCCTCTGTGTATGAGGATCATGAAGAGGCCTAGCTCTGGCTTCCACCCTGGTTTTATGGCAAAAACTATCTCCATTGGTTTTACAAATAGAGCTTGCTACACAAGAATTCCTGTTGTGGATGGGGCACTTGCTCTGAGACCTCCCCACCCACCCAAGGGACACTAGGAACCATGGGTAATATCTAGCACTATGTATACTATGTTTTTCCTATACATCCATAGCTCTGGTGAAGTTTACTTTATACATTAGGTACAGTAAGAGATTAACAACAATGAATGATAGTCAAGTAGAACAATGTGTTATAGTGAAAGTTATAGGAGTGTGATCTCTCCAGGTATCTCATTGTCCTTGTTTGCCCATGTGACAGTGAGAGATGATCTATGGTGAGCTGACCTGAAGTGACTGATACAGGCATCATGAGTTAGCCTTAGACTGCCGGGTCAAGGTTACTTAACACAAGTGCTGTGCTAGGCTGGTGCTCACTCTGACAAGGGGGGGTGGGGACTGCTACTAGGTGACTAACTGGCAGGTTTGTGGAGAGCATGGATTCACCTGAAAAGTGGTGCTCACATTCCTGGCAGGATGCAGGGCCCTATGAGATCTCATCACGTTATTGGAAACAGTACATATTGTAAAATTTATGGATTGTTGATTTCAGAGTCTTCTATATTATGTTTTTAGACCATATGGACCACCTGAAACTGTAGAGAGTGAAACTAAATGAAGGAAGATTATGTGCACTTTGGGGAAAGAGTTCTTAGGCTCAGTAAAAAGTTGAAAAATCACTTGTCTAGTCTAATTTTCTTATCTCAAAGATGAGGAAATTAAGGTCTAGATCAGAGTAAAGATTTTCTGATATATTAGGGACAGCTTGTCCCAGAATTTAAATCAGAACTTGAGCAGGTCTTTCGAGAATTTCTTTTTCTCTATTCAGTAAGACTATAAGTACTTTGAGTCTTGACCTTACCTCCAGCATAGGGATTAGTAAATCTTTTCTATAAAAATCTATTCTAGATCATAAATATTTTAGCAGACTGTTAACTGTGATAACTAATTCTGTCTTGGTAGTACAAAGCAGAGGTTATGGGCTGTGTCTAGATGTCCCCTTGAAGCCTCATATGGTCATAGGGCTTTTTCAGAGGTAGCTGGAGCTAGAGTGTGTGAGGCTGAGATTAAGAGTGTGTGATTAGGGAATCAATCCACTGATTGGTTTGGCATAGTTCTGGCTGGGACTAAAGGTGTGAGTGCTACACCCGCCCTAGGGCAGGTAGCGTGTGTACAATATAAGAGATGGATGACTCTTCCTTTGTTGCTTTTTCTACTGTGTGGGCTGGGGACTGTTACCTCTGCCACACCCGTCTGCCATGTGCCATTCTCCTTGGGAGCCAGCCAACTGGGTTGTGCATAGATAGGACACAATCATACTTACATACAGCAAGAGTGTATTAGGAAGCTGTGTCTTGCTGGAGAGATGGACAGCAGACCCAGCAAGGAACCAATGGGGCTGTCCCAAAGTCAAGTGTCTCCCATGGAAGGGGTCATGCATTCTGCCTTAAACTATCAGCTGGACCTTTGGGAAGACTGCACAAAAAGAACCTGGACCTGGTCTTGAGTGTGTCACCAGATTGAGAGAGGAGCTTAATTAATCTCAGGCAGAGGAGCTAGCACAGGGCTGAGCTCCTGCACTGGGGGCAGAGGAGTCAGGAGTATGAGGAGGCTGTGGGGAGATTGCAGAGGGCCTGAGGGGCAAGACTGAACCTGATTCTAGTAGATGGGGGGGCCATGCAAAGGGTTGTAAATGGGGGCATGCTATGATGACCAGACGTTTTATAGAGAAGGATGTGGGCCATGGGGAAGGGAGTGGTTTAGGGGCAGGAGACGAGCGGGGAAGTCAGTGACTGTCCTCTCGGTTCCTACTTACAGAACTCCTTACCAAGAACCTTTTCTGTATGTGAGGCACAATGAGTGTGTGTTGCTTTAACTTGCTAAGTACGCACTCAGGGTCAGCGGACTTCAACTGAGTGCTTGTCTACTTCTCACGAGCGGTGTGAACTTGGAAACGTCACTCAGCCTCTCTGAGCATCAAGAGCCTCGTGTCGGAGCAGGGCTGGTAATCCCTGCCGCCACAGATCTCCTCAAAGATTAAACAGGATCATGTGTTAAAGCTCCACTTTAAGTCCTATTTTTAATGTATAACTGCATCGCAAAGTGTTTTTCTTTCAATATAAACTGAATTCTCAAAGAGATTAAACCTGAAGGGGGATTTATCCTGCTAGAGATGGGCACTGTTCTTGAAGCTGTAATCCACTGTGGAAATGAGGGATCATTTAGACATTTCTCATGGATCATTGGGACAGTCTCAAAGGCCTGAGAATGGATTTTAAGATGTCTCCAGGGCCGGAATTTTAATAAAATGTACATTCCTTGTAAATTGCATTGCTCACATGAAAATTTGCTTTCCACTACAAATAGAGATTGCTGCTAACATCAGTGCCAAATGAGGATTGCATTATTTTAAATTTGATTGATGCTGTTCTCTTGTGCATTCCTGAAAGAAATATACTGAAGTCAGGTGACTCCATGCCAGTGTTAAGTGATTCTTAGCATGATGGTTATTCAATAAAAATGTTCTCCTTCAGTGTGCAGGAGGTACTCGTACAACTGGATTCAATTTCATGCAGAGGGTGTGAATATTCATTTTCCTCAATTGTTACCGAGAGTCCAATTTTAATTTGTTTGCTATTTCTGTTAATACCAAGGTCCACTTAGTCTACCCATTGAAAGTCCTTAAGAATATTAACAGGGAATCCTCATAGAATTGCTACAGAGTTTTTAAATGTTTGTGATTACCCTGACAGGCTTTTAGTTTTAACTCAACATTAAATAGATTTCATTATTAACAAGAATATGTGCAAATTAAAATGAGGCCATTAACATCATGAATGTACTGCATATTAAAAAAGAAAGCAAATTGGAAAAAATTGGAAAATGTATTTTGCAAAACAAAAAATGTCCAAGATAGAGAAGAGAAACCAAATTTAGCCCTACTATACACTCATAGTATTCACAACCAAGTACTGAGAAATGTTATTTAGGAGAAAGTGAGCTGGATGGAAAACCTGAGGCTTGGGTTTCGAACTTAGGGGCCAACTTGTCATAAGCCAGTTCACTGGGAGATAGTTGATGGTATGACTATAAATATATCGAAAACAGTGCTTGCTCTGTGCTCAGGGTACACTGAGATGATGCTTGAGCCTGGGTGTGGTGTCAAGCACCTATAATCCCAGTACTGGGGAGGCTGTAAACAAGAGAATCACTACGAGTCTGATCTATGTATACTCTGTCCTACACACAAAAAAGTACCTAAAATGCATGTTTTTTCCCTCCCTTCTTTCCACCCTCCCTCCCTCCCTTCTTTCCACCCTCCCTCCCTTCCTCTTTCCCTTCTTCCCTTCCCTCCTTGTCTCTTTCTCCCTCTCACTGAGGATTGATTCTAGAGCCTCCACACTAAATTACATCCCCAGCCCTTTTTATTTTTTATTATGAGACATAATCTCACTACGTGGCCCAGGCTGGGCTCACACTTTTGGTCTCCCTGCCTCAGCTTCCCAGAGTTCTGGGATTGTACTCATAATCTACCATGCCCAGCTTGTTCTAAACTTTTAGATGAAATGTTTTTAAAGATAGGAGTTAGAAGATTCCTGGAGGTTTTAGGCTTTCATTTTGTTTGAGAACAGGATTTCTCCTCTCTCCTTTGTCACAGGGTGGCTGAGCTTAGGCTGGGGGACTTTCTATTGGAAGAAGGTGGAAAGGATGCATCCAAGAACATGCCCGAGGGATTGGCTGGGTTAGGAGTTAAGAAAGAGTAGAAGGCTTAGAACAAAGGACAGGCTGAAAAGAAAACTTTCTCCCTTCACACTTCTGACACTAGAGTGTGTGTGTGTGTGTGTGTGTGTGTGTGCATGCACATGTGTGCATGAGTGTGTGTCCAGTCCACACCAATGAAGCCTTCACGTCTCCAGAAACCCGATTCAGACTCTCCTTCCTGCCTCGGGACAGGCTCAGTGCCTTAACATGCCCCATGTCAAATGCTAGTTCCAGGCTATGGGTCCTAGGTTACTCATCTTTTTTTTTGAACCTAGTGTCTTCACACTGAGCTAGACCTCCAGCCCCTTGGATATCTTTTATTTTGAGGCCAGCTCATGCAAAATCGCTATGTTGTCCCAGGTGGGCCTCAGTTGTGATCCTTCCATGACAGCCTCTCAGGGTGCTGGGATGACCAGTGTGGACCCTATGCTCAACTTCCCATTTCTTTTGGACTTGGGTACAGATTCAGGGTTTCTCCTGCTTGTGCTTGATAACTAGCTGTACCTGCTCAAGCAAGTCAGGAGAGACTTTATGCACATCTACTGGGTGAGAAAAGATATTATAAAGAAATCATATAAGCAAGATGATAAAGGAGTGGGGGATAGGGCAGAGCACCACTGGGCTCTCTCCGGGCTCTCCATCTTTTGGGCATTGCGTTGTGCTCACCAGCTGGAAGCTCTAGGAAATCTAGCACTTAGGATTTTGATGGGGGATGTATATGTAGGGACCATTGATTCAATCACTGGCCATTGGCGATAGAACTCACTCAGTCGTCAGAGGCTTTCTCCTTCCCGGGTGCTGACAGCCACCAGTCCCATCTTCCAACGGTCACCTTATCAGCATTAACAGGTATGGATGCCAGGCAGGGGTATGCTTAACATGCTCTCAGTAATGCATGCAGGGCATATTCCTCAGGTATCCTCTAAGAGCTGCACTATCACTGCCTTTCCAGGGGTGGGGAAACTGAGGCAGGAGAGGTTGTACTACTTGCCCTGAGTCACACAGTGACAGAGCCCTGCTCCCAACACCTTTTACTTTCTCATTTGTTCCTGCTGACTCTTCACTTCCTCTCCCAAGTCACAGGGATTTTTGCTTCTTCTGGACTCCTTTGGTTCTTCTATTTCATTTTGATTTTTTAGTACTAAGGACTGAGACTGAGATCTTCACACAAACTCCATACATTCCCTTCACTTCACTATATTCTACTGTGGGACAAGTGCTACATCAAAGCTCTTCATAGTCCATCAATTAGCCAAGATTGAATAGAACTTGAAAGCTTTCTGCCTCAATTTTCCAGTGTGCTGAAATTATAGGTATGCACCATCATGCCTGGCTTCCTTCTGCTCTTTGACAATAGCTACAGTGAAAGTGGTTGTGCATATCTGTAATCCTAGCACTCTGGGAGGTTGAGGCAGGAGGACCACAGGGTCAAGCCCAGGTTAGGAAGTCCTGCTATTTAGTGAAATCTTGTTTGAAAATAAACAAAACAAAACAAAAAAAAAAAAAAGAAAAGAAAAAAAAAAAAGAAAAACAAAACCCTGCAGCTCAATTATTCGGCCTCCAACAACGGGCTTTGCCATTCTGAAGCTGCCTTTCTGGGCCTTATTTCTCTCTGCTGCAGCTCAGAGACGAGATCCCTGCAAGGCCTTTTCCTTCCTCACCTCCTTCTGTGGTGTCACTTGCACCTGGGCCCAGGGCTCAAGGATGCTCTTGCACATTTTAGAGGAGCCTCCCTGGCATCTGAGACCATTTCTCTCCAGGAAGTGGGGGATTTGGCTCCTTGTTACTGATTACTGTGGAGATTTGTTTTCTGTTCTGGTACATCAGTGTGATTGTGGGATAATTGCAGCAATGCCTTAGAGGAGGAGGGAACATCACTGAGCTGACTCCTCTGGTTTAGCATCCACCATGATTATCTCATGATGTCAGCAGCCTGAGTCCCTCCTGCACCACCAAGCTCTCCCTGCCCTGGTGGGTGAACTTGACTGTGATGGTCTAAACCAGTCTCCCAGCCTTTGTTTCCAGCACCAGTCCTTGCCTGATCTATATTGTGTGAGTCCTGCTCAACACTAAGCATTGCTGTTCAGTGGAATATTTAGGGTCCCATGCTTGCTTGCCTTGTCCTTCCTCCACAAGTACTTTAGGTGATGCCAGAATATGCAGGAGGCCACAGAGATGCTGAGGCCAGGGAGACTGTGTGTCCTTGGTTGTCGGGAGGTGTGAGAGCAGAAACTTCATTATTCCTTTTCTCATGAGGAAATTTGGTCCATGCTGCTTGAACTTTAGACATGATAATTTTTCAAACATGTGTCCATCTGTTCTCTGGAATCTGTGACTATGTTGGGTTAGGTTGCAAAGGCGAATGGAAGATGAAGATGGAATTAAGACTGCTGATCAGATGGTTTTCAAATAGGGAGAGTAAGCTGGAATATCCAGGGGTCCACTATGCCATGAGGCCCTTTAAAGTAGAAAAGGAACTTAGAAGAGATGGTTGAGGCATGGCTGCTTGATGACCCAGCTCAGCACCTTTGGCTCTGAAGATAGAGAAAGAGAGCACAAGGCAAGGAGTGCAGGTCCACAAGCTAGAAAGAGAAAATGTTTTATTTAGTCAGTTTTGCTGTTTTTGAGACACAGTATCCTACTCCCAGAAATTAGAGGACTAGAAGTTCATTTGGCTCATGGTTTTGGAGGGTTCAGTCCGTGATCTGATCTCAAGGCAGGAGCAGCATGGCAGGGGGCATGGAAGAGGATAGCTCTTGGTAGTGGAGAAGCTATGTAGAGGGACACAGCCAGGGAGGAAGCAGCCAGAGACCATTCAGAGCACCCACTGTTGTGCCCTCACAGCACAACCAGGATGCCTAGACGCGAGCTTCACTAATCTCCTTAGTGGTTTCTTCTTTTCATTTTTTTTTTTAAACTTTAGACAGATTTTTATTACACAAAGTTTGTCACATTATTCTTCCACTCCACAGATAGGCTGCTTCTGACTTCTGTCTGTGATGGCAAGCACTAGAATCCTGACTGTAACAGAATAGTAGTAGAAATGCCTCCGTGATTTTAAGTTGAAAGCAGTACACGTGTACTTGGCTCTGGCACCCAGTTTCAGAAATGTACAAATGTTTTTGTATTCAAAAATACAAAATAAATTGTCTGTAGGCATGGACAATGACAGCGGGAAACCATTATATATATGGTAACTGAAACCAGCAATTGTGGGCGTGTGGCTTCCGTGCATCGGCCGGCCTGCTCTTCATTTCCTTCACGTGAATCTCCAGTTACCGAGAGGACCCTTCAGGGCGCTTCCTGTCACGGTTCATGAGCGAGGGCCAAGGCTTTCTAGGTTAGAACAGCCCGCCGCCCATCCCGCCCCCATCCCACCCATGGCGCCCATGGCAGGTCCTTCTCCTTCCTAGGGATTTCTGTGGCCACAACTTCTGTTGTTGTTAACAGAGAGGCCACCCCTGCAGCACCCAGCAGAGCAGTTCTTACGACCTCTGATGGGTCAATGATCCCCTTCTCCACCATATTCACGAAATCTCCGAGCATAGCGTCATAACCAACTTCAGAGGAGCTCTGCAGGATTTTCTCAACTATCAAAGATTCTTCCACACCTGCGTTCTTCACAATAGTCATCGCAAGGATTTTCAGTGTTCTCTTAATAATTTCTATGCCAATTTTTTTACCTTCATTAGCAGGAGTTAAGGTGTCCAGGACAGGAATGCAACAGAGCAGGGCACACCCACTGCCCAGCACAATGCCTTCTTCCACAGCTGCGCTTGTGGCATTGAGGGCATCTGTGACCCTGTCTTTCTTCTCGTTCACCTCATCATCACTTGTCGCACCAATCTTCAGCACAGCCACTCCATCTGAAAGCTTTGCCAGCCATTCATTCAGTTTCTCTTTCTCATATTCACTGGTTGTGATTTCTAACTGCTCAGTGATTTCTTGAATACGTTTTTCAATTTGTGCTTTGTCACCGCCTTTCAAAAGCATGGCATCATCTTTAGTTACGAAAACCTCTTCAACTTCCCCTAAGTCGTGAGGCTGGACATCTTCAAGAGTTAGCGTCAAACCCTCTTCTCCAAACACCGCACCACCAGTTGCAATAGCTGTGTCTTTCAGCTGGTTCTTCCTGTTGTCACCAAACCCTGGAGCTTTGACGGCAACAACCTGAAGGCCAACCTTTAATCTGTTCAAAACCAGGGTACTGAGAGCTTCTCCATCAGCGTCCTCAGAAATTATGACCAAGAGCTTCCAGCGAGCATTGGCAATTTCAAGAGCGGGTACAATGGACTAGACGCTAGAGATTTTCTTCTCTCAATAGAACATAGGCATCCTGGAATTCACATTTCTGGCCTTTTGATGTGTTAATAAAGTACAGAGAAGTATATCCTCGATCAAACTTCATGCCTTCAATAATTTCCAATTCACCATTCAGGGTTTTTCCATCCTTCACTGTGATGACGCCCTTCCAGACAACCTTCTTCATGGCATCAGATATGATGTGGCCAATTTCTTTGTCTCCATTTTGCAGAAATTGTAGCAACCTGAGCAATTTCTTCAGGGGTTGCCATGGGTTTGGACTGTTTCTTGAGATGAGCAATCACAGCAGCAACAGCTAACATCACACCTCTCCTGATTTCCATGGGGTTTGCGCCTTTGCTGATCTTCTCAAAGCCTTCCTCGGCAATGGAGCGAGCTAGGACTGTCGCTGTGGTGGTGCCCTCCCCGGCCTCTTCGTTTGTGTTGCTGGCAACATCTTGAACAAGTTTAGCTCCAATATTCTTGTATTTATCCTTTAAATCAATTGATTTTGCAACAGTCACACCATCTTTAGTTACCTTGGGACTTCCCCAACTCTATTCAATAATCACTGTTCTTCCCTTTGGCCCCATTGTAATGGCAAAAGCATTGGCCAGGAGGTCTACACCCTGAAGCATGAGGGAGCGGGCGTCTGCACCGAATTTCACGTCTTTGGCATAAGCCCGAGTGAGCTGCGGGGCCAGCACATGGGACACTGGCCTGGCCTGGAAAAGGACTGCAGGTAGCCAGAGCATTTCTGCAGGGCAGCGGCAGGAGTGCACGTGGTGAGGAAGGCCGTTGGTGGAGAGTGAGGTCCTTAGTGGCTTCTAAGCCAATCAAATTGACACAAATAAGCTTAACCACTACAGCAAGGAAAAGGATTCTCTCCTAGAATTTCAGGAAGCAGTGCAAACTGTCATCACTTTGACCTTCACTTAGTCTTGTGGCAGACTTCTGATCCACACACCTATAGGGGAATAAATTCACAATATTTTGTACCATACCATTGGTGATCATTGGTAGCTGCAGCCATAGACAATGGATACTATCTCTGCACTATTCTTGATTTTGTTTACTCCCTTATGCTCAGCCTTATAAGTGTTTTGTTAACTAGAGAAAGAATTAACATTTCAGAGTTTACAAAACATTTTTTTTTATCTAAATAGTATCCTAGACACAAAGGTGGGCCTTTCCCTTTTCCTTCCTTGTTCAGGTTGGCACAAGTGCTTTCTGGTGGTTTTCAGACTTAGCTGTTACTTTGTTAAGATGTATACATCGTTAAGTTCTGGTCAATTGGTGATTCTGGTTTTGCTTGTGCAAACTCTTTCCAAAAGCAATTTTGTCTTTGAAGCAATTTTGTCTTTGAACCAACTTTGTTAACATTGCGGAATGATAGCCAAGGTTGCTAAGAGAAGCTGCAAGGAGTTGCCATGGGAACAATTGTTTTTAAATCAGGAATAACAAACCCTAGCTATAAGAACTAAGTTAGAGAAAGCAGGGGAGATTGCTACCCCTACTTCCTTCTCATTAGGGGGAAATAGCCTGAGGCTTTCTGCCAACTGCCTGAGCTCAGCAGACATTGCTTTGGTACCAGAGAAAGGACAATTGTAAATGCATGAAGTTGGGGTTCAAACACCTAGGTCTGCATTTGGGATTCACCCTATGGCTACCTTCAAGACCTAAGGTAATTTGGTGGAATTATCCTGGGACTCCACTGTGTTAATCATGAAACTATGATAGCAATGGTATTTACTTTCAGGAGGTGGTGTGATGGCTTGAAAGGACCTAAGCCATTGCTGTAGCACAGTGCCTGAAAAATAGGAAGAGTGCAATAAGGAGTCGTACTTTTCCTTCCCGCTTTCCAGTACCAAGGATCACACTTAGGACCTTTGCTCTGAGCTACATCCCCAGCCTTTCACAAGTTTTACTTCCAAGATAGTTTTTTTTTTTGTCACTAAACTTGGCTTCCTCCTGTCTTTGCTTCTCAGAGTGCTGGGTTTAAAGGTGCACATCACCACACTGCGTTCCAATAATGCTGTTAGGTTGAGACATGAAGTTTTGGTTGCAGGAACATAACTATTGCTCTTTAAGCCAACTGGAAGAAATTTTCAACCCATCAGGCTCCGAAAAGGAGTCCTTCTGCCAATGTCACAGAGGCAGCTCAGTGCTTATGTGACTTACTTTGAGCCAGCTGCTCCTGCCTTGGTCTCAGCCCTCCATGAACCAGGTGAGCTGCTGCTACACTGGGCTGCTATGAAAACTCAACCACCTGCTGTCTGCTTGGTGTTGGTTTCTGCCTTTCTCCAAGAGTAATAAGCTGTGGATGGCATCAAGACAGAACAGAAGACATAAAGACAGGTAAAAAGAGACAAAGACAGCATAGTTGTTGACTTGTACTTTTAATAAAAGTGAGGCTTTGGGACAGAAATGAGAACATTCTAAGGGTCCTTCTAGTCTCAATTAGTCTAGGCCATTTCTCTTCCCTTGTAAAGGATTTTTAGCATCACTTTTTACCTGTGAGTGGGCCTGATGTAAGGAAAAGAAACTCCCAACCTGCTAGATGTCTAGTATGACTTTGTGTTTTTAAAATTGAAGAATGAGTTTTAGGAAAAACAGAGGTAAGGCAATATATTTATTGGAAAAGGGGAATAAAGATTCTGTGTGAGAGAGACTGAAAGGATCCCAACTGGGTTTCTAAGGACTCTGCCTCTTCTAGGGATTTTTATAGAGCAAACACAAAATGGGAGATGGGTCTCAGGTGTAAAAAACAGGATATCACAAAGTGGGCATGAGGTGGGACAAAACCATGGTCAATTAATAAGACTGCAAGCACAGGAGCCGCGGCCTGCCTCCCACATCAATGTAAAAGCCTTAATTAGCTTCATCCTCCCATCATCATGGAAGCATGCTAAGCACAAGATAGTTCTGAAATGCATACTGAGCTCTGTCCCAACCCAAATGTCACAGGAGCCAGGCTTTGCCCAGGGGAGCTATGAATACCCCTGTGACCAGCACTCCCCCCATTCTGTGTTAGGGTCACATTGACCTGCCTCCACACACTTCCACCATTGTGAAAGCCTTGCTGAGCAGTGCCCCTCCCTACTATCACGGAAGCCAGGATGATCCCCAGACACATTCAGGAGCCTTGGAGCAGTGCTGAGCCCTGCTAAACTTTGGAAGCTTCAGAAATGTCAAAATGATGGAACAAAAGGCAATCGCAAATCTCCAGCCCACCCAGAACAAGTTCAGGAGACAAGGATATAGAAGAACTTGAAGTCACAAAGCTGAAATTTCTGAAATGATAGCAACTGAAGTAAAGAAACAACTTCATCAGGTTAGAGAAGAAATCAGATCAGAAATAATCTCAGCTTAAAAAAAAAGAAATGACAATAATCATGAAAGAATTGCTCAGTACATGTAAATAAGATAGATTAAAAAATAGAAGAAAATAAGAAAATGATGGAAACAATGAAGAATACAGCAAAGAATTAGAATGAATGAAATAAACTTTCAGGCCCCGAGGAAAGCATTGCAGCTAGTGATCACGAAAGGAAAGATCTCTTAAAAATAACAAGGAAGTGGCAATTCAGCAGCTACAAGGTGATGCATAGAAACACAGTGTAAGACTCAGATCAGCAGGCATCAACAAATGACAGAAAAAAGATTACTTGCAGAGGGAGTCGCAGAAAATTTTCCAAGTAGGAGAAAATAATCAGACATACAGAAAAGTGAGGCATATAGAACTCCAACTAGCCATAATCAAAATAAATCTACATCTAGACACATAATCAAGATCCTGGAAATTCAGCAAAAGAACAGAATATTAAACATGTTAAAGAAAAGAAACAGATACCTATAATGAAAAATCCATCAGAATCATGGAAGGTTTCTCAATACAAGTCAAATAGAGCTTGGAGTGAAGCATTTTATGTCCTGAAAGAAAACAATTTCCAACCCAGATTGATATAATATGTAAAACTGTCTAAGTTACTTCCATGATGAAGAATAGCTGAAGAAATTCATGACCACCAGCAAAAAATACTGGCAGATATTCTAGAAAGAGAAAAATTACAAAGACTTCAAGAACAACAGTGGAAAGGAAACACCAACCAGAGCAGGGAATTACACAGAATAAAAAGTAAGGAACTTACAGTAGAAAAATAACATGACAAAGATATGCCAGTACACATTACTTATAACCATCAATGTAAATGACCTCAGTTCAGCAATCAAAAGGAGCAGACAGGCAGCGTGGCTCAAAAAGCAAAATCCGCCAGTATGCTGTGTACAAGAAACATGTTTAGCTCAAGAGGAAATTCATAGGCTGAAAGTCAAAGGATAAAAAAATAATACGCCATGTGATAGGAGCTCCCTAAAAAGTAGGGGTAGATATTCTGGTTTCTGACATTGTGAACTTCAAACCCAAAGTGATAAAAAGAGATAAAGAATGTCACTACGTGCTTAAAGGAAAGCTGCAACAGGAAGATATAACAATCATACATACACAGGCACCTGATGTAGGAGCACCAAGTGATATAAGACAGGTTTTAATAGAGATGAAATCAAATGAGCAAGAACATAACTGTAATGGAGGACCTTAACACCCTATTTTCACAAAGAGTTAGCTCAGGTGGGCATAAAATCAGCAAAGAACAGAAGTAAACCAAACTTGTGAAGAAACAGAGTTAGTAGACGTTTAGAGTGTTCCATCCCAAAACATCAGAATATATACTCTTCTCAGCTGCATGTGGACATTCTCCAAAACAGACCCTATAATACCACATAGAACACATTTAAGTAAAAGCAAAGGAACTGGAATTATACCATGCATATTATATGATCATAATGAAACGAAACTGGAAATTATTGGCAAAAGAAACACCAAAAAGTCCATACACACATGGAAATCAAATAACACCATCCTGAACAGTCAATGGATCACAGGTGAAATCAAAGAAGAAATCAATATTCTCAATCAAACAAAAATGCCGATACAACTTATCAGAACTGTGTAGGATACAATGAAGGCAGTCCTAGGAGTGAAATTTACTGAGGTGAAGTCTCACATCAGGAAAACAAAATAAAACCAAATAAATAACCTTATTCTGCACCTCAAGTTCCTTCAAAAAGAAGAGAAAGTCAAGTCCGAAGTCCAAAGAAAGCAGAAATTGCACAGATCAGAGCAGAAATTACACAATGTAAACTAAGAAAACAATGCGAAGAATTAATAAATCAAAGATTTGGTTCCTTAAAAAATAAATAAAATTGATAAACACCTAGCAAACATTATCAAAAAAGGGCAGTAAAAATGAAATTCATGCAATAAAAAATGAGAAGGTGAAATTACTTCTGATCCAATAGAAATTCAGAAGATTGTAAATACCTACATCCAAAATTTTTACTCTCACAGAATGGAAAACACAGAAGAAATGAACAGAAATATATATATATATATATATATATATATATATATATATATATATATATATGATTTGTATATATAATATATATGATATATATAATTTATATATACATATATAAATTACTAAAATATAAAAATTTTGAATAACCTAATAGCAGACAAATTGAGAATGTAATTAAAACTTACCCCCCAAAGCCCAGCTTTTAATGGATTCGTTGATGAATTCTACAAGAAATTTAGAGAGGATTTAGTGACAACATTTCTCAAATTCTTTGATGAAACTGAAAGCAAAGCAATTCTCCCAAAATTATTCCTGGAGATAAGTATTACCCTGATACCAAAAGCCAGAGAAAAACACAACCAAAAAAGACAACTATATGCCAATATCCCTAAAGAATATAGATGCAAAGGACTCAGGACCTAAGGGAACTTGGACTGTAACAGTCCATACCTTAGTGGTATCCCAAATTTTCTGTTCAAGGAGATTATGGGGCCACAGAAGAAAGTGAACAATGATGTAGAGTGTGCCTAAGGAATATCACCTAGAGAAAAAACATTCTTGCAGGCTTTCACAGAGAACGAATTAGTCAAGAAATGACTGTGATTTATCCAGATGGCTGACTCTGACAAAAGATCTGCGAACTGCTGCACATGGTTTCAGGATAAATAAATTCTCAGGGGATTTGACTGACGTTGGTAGATACAAAAGTTATATTTTTTGTTATGTAGGTCTTGCTTTATCTTGGTCTTAACCATACAGCAGAAAGCGGTATAAAAAGTAAAGCCACATTAATATACTGAACTGTAAAAGGCTCAAGTCAGCAACTTCTGACATTGCCAGTCCTGCAGATAACCCCCTATTACTATGGTCTACTGGACTATATTGCTGAATTCATGCACCTACAATATTTGAATGGCAATGGAATACCCATCTCTGAAAAAACTAAACAAAAAAGGACAACATAAATGAAGGACCACTTTTTAGTGGAAAAAAAATATATCTGTATATAAAAATTAGTTAGGATAGATAAATTGCTATTTTCTGTTAGTTTAATGAGAAGAAAAATTTGTACTAATAGTGTTTAAACAAGATATCATGTCTGCATCTTGTATCATGAATAACTACTACAAAGAACAATATGCAATGTATTAATTATTGTAACTGTCCTACTAACCTTTTCGAAACTGTCTCATTGTCATTTCTTTGTCGATAAAATTAATTTAAAAAATCTCAATAAAATACTAGCAAAAAGAATGCAGCAAATCATCAAGAAGATTATACATCATGACCAAGTGGGATTCATCCTAGGAATGCAGGTATCGTTTAATATACACAAAACCATAAATGTAATACACCACAGCAAAGAACCAAAGATAAAAATCTCATGAGCATTTCAATAGGTGCAAAAAAGCTTTTTATTAATCTCAATCCTCATTCATGATAAAAACTCTAAAGAAAATTGAAATAGATTATATTTACCTCAATGTGTTAAAGCCATCCATGACAAACCAATAGCCAACATAATTCTGAATGGACAAAAACTGAAAGCCTCCACTTTAAAATCAGGTATAGACAGTGATGTTCACTGTCACCGCTCCTGTACTATACTGTTCTGGACATAGCCAGAGAAATTAGGAAACGTATTAAATGACTAAAGATTGGAAAGGAGGAAGTGGAATTAAAAGTATTCACAGATGACGTGATACTCTAAAAGAGAAAACCCTAAAAACTCTGTGAAAAGGTTTGTAGATTTAAATAATTAAATTCAGCAGTGTAGTAGAACATAAACTCAACACTCAAAAATCAATATTTCTGTACAAAAGCTATGAATGCACCAAGAGAAAAATTACACAAACCATACTTTTCATAATAACATCCAAATAATGAAATACATAGGAATAAATCCATCACAAAAGTTTATAGTGGAAATTATAGTATTCTGAAAAAAAAAAAAGAACAAAGAGGATTTCAGAAAATGAAAGATTATTTTTAACTGTGGATAGGAAGAACGAACACTGTGAAAAAAGCCATTCTTTCAACATTGCTATACAGGTTAAATTCAATCTCAATTATAATACCATTAGTATATACCACACAGATCTATAGAAAATATTCCTAAAATTCATCTGGAATAAGAAAAGACCTAGAATAGCAAAAGTAACCCTGGGCAACACAGGAAGGGCAGAAGGCATCACAATTCCTGACTTGAAATTGTACTAGAAAGCTACTGTGATAAAATCAGCATGATATTGGCAAAATAAAAACAGACCTGAGGGTCAATGGAACAGATTAAAAGATGCAGACACAACTACACACTCAGCCAGCTTATCTTTGACAAAGGGGCCAAACATGTTCACTGGAAGAAAGGTAGCCTCTTTAATGAACGATACTGGAAAAACTGGCTTTCCACATGCGGAGAGCTAAAATTAGAGCCACATCTGTCTATCACCATGCATTAAATTACGGTCAAAGTGGATCCACACCTAAATACACACATGTATATTTATAAAAAACATATAATCTCATATATATATCACGTATTTATCATGACCCATTCTTCCAGGGCCATGGATTCTTCCAGGTCATTAGGCTGAGCGATGTGGTGCCTGTGCGAAGCCCTGCTAGGATAGCTGAGACAGGAGATGAGTTGACACCTATGGTTTGGAACAAAGTTCTGATTCTTAAATAACAACAGCAAAAAAGCTAAGCCAATTAAAGTGACAAAATTCTGCGGGCTTTGTTGCAGAAATGATACATAATTTTAGTCTAACTCACATCAGGGAATATGCTGTGTCTCCTGTTATTTTGAAATGTTTTGTTCATGGGTGAGCTGAAACATTTACAATACTGGTTTAAAAATTGTTGACTTTCCTGCACTGTGTTTGCTACAACATTGAAAATAAAGTGTTACTAATTTATCTTAAAAAAATCTAAATATCAAATCAGAAACACTAAATCTACTGGAAAAGAAAGTAGGTAGCAATTGAATACACAGGGCTAGGCAGAGATTTCATGAACAAAAATCAAACTTCATGGGAAATATTTAGAGGAATCAACAGCTGGGATCTCATGTTTTTGAAAAGTTTCTGCCCATCAAAAGAACTCACCAGCAGAGTAGAAAGGGAGCCCATGGCTTGGCAAAAAATTTTAGCTGACTGTCCCTCAGACAAAGAACTTCTATATAGAACATATAAAGAGTTAAAGCATCAAGAAAAATAACTAAGACACCTGGTGACTGTGCGAGGATAGCCATTCAGTACTCAGCAGCAGGTCCTCCTTCTCCTACCAAGTGAGATTTTGATCTGCTTTAGGACTTTGCCAGCAAGAAACTATCCCCAGAAGTGAGCGGATGCTAGTGCCAGGCCCTGGAGCCTCTGAATCCATGACTAATATACTTTAATAGACTTATATCCTTTCTAAAGTTAGATTGTATTGAATGTCTTTGGAGTATTGGGAAACTGACTAGTACATCCCATTGTTATAAAAGGAAAAACTGCAGTAGGTTGAGGGAATTATATCTGCCACATGCAGCTGAGAAAGTAGCTATGTGTTGGGTAGAACTATGAGGGCTAAGCCAGAGGAATGCCCAGAGGGAGACCAGAAAGGCAGCAGAAAGGCATGGTGGGTACCAGAGATGGAGAGCGCAGCCCTCCAGCACCTCTGTCTTGAGTGGGCATGTGCTCCTGCCTCAGCAAGCCCGGGTGCCATAGTGGATGTCTGTTTAGCTTGGTCTGAGCTCAACCCATTAGAAAAACCCAACTGGCCATGAGATACACAGCTACTTTCTCTTAATTCAATGAGAAGAAAGATTTGTACTAATAGTGTTTGGATAGGATGTCCTGTGTGCTTCTTGTACTATGGATACCCACTAGGAAGATAACAATGTATAATGTATTAACTATTGAAAATGTCCTATTAATCAGCTTTGAAACTGTCTCAGTGCTGTTTGGTTCTCAAAAAAAAAAAAAAAAAAAAAAAAAAAAAAAAAAAAAAAAAAAAAAAAAAAAAAAAAAAAAAAAAAAAAAAAAAAAAAAAAAAAAAAAAGAGTCTGCCTTCTTAGAAGAGCCTGTGCTGAGTTTCTGTCTGAGTCCAGAGTAAAGAAGTGTTTGCTTCTCCCAGCTGATCAACCTGTTTAACGCTGATGAACAGAGCTGCAGAGTTACTCAGGAATCTCATTTTCGTGCTGGCTGTGGAAGCTCGAGGGCTGACTGTGCTGCCCACAATAGACGTGCACAGGATTTAGAGCCACACAAGCTCATTTTTGGCCTAGCGCTGTACTTGTGTTCTTGCTCTGGGTTCTTTCTTCCTTTTTTTTTTCTTTTGTGCCAGGCACTATTTTAACCATTTATTATTTATTTATTTATATTTATTTTTGTTTTATTGAAGTACAAATATCAAGGAGACAGTTTTAAGACACCTTGGCAAGATTGATTTGATAAATTAATACATTGCAAACTGTTTTCATAATGCTTTGGTATCATAGAAGGTGCATACATGATATTATACTTACAGACATTATTATACCGTACATCTCTTATCAGTAAATTGAGAGAGTGTAGCTGTTTGCATATCTTATTTTTATACCTGAATTACATCAAAGATTCAATAATTAATACTTTCTACCTTATTTTCCTAGTGGTTGTCCATAGTACTAGAAGCCGACATAATCTGGGTTCGTTCTTACCTACACTTATTTATCATTTTCTTCATTTCCAAACAATTTTTAAGTTGGTAAACAATAAAGTCTATAATCAAATCTACCGATACAGCATCTCTAATCGACTGAAGCATACTCTATAGGACAATCTGTAATGAAAAGAGCACAATCTCTGTGTAAAGGGAAGACAACATGAAAGAAAGCTTGGCTCCAATCTGTCATTAATGATCTGGAGCACACGTGCTGCGCCAGAGTTGTCTCTGGAATGAGGGATCAGTTTTTGTCACTGTCACCCAGTGTTCCCTGAACATAGCGGTCCAGATGCTCAGGCTGGGGAAGATGTCTAGAGGAGCGTTTTCTGTTGGAAGTGGAATTACATTTGGGAATAATTACAGAGGCCATGTACAGAGGCCAGAGGACACTGTGTTATTGAACTTTTGTGCCCAAAGTGCCCAAATAACTATTGAAAACAACTTACAAGAAGCATAAATTATTATGAGTCACTGTTCCAGAAGATTCAGTCCAAAGTCATCTGGCTCCGTGGCTTATAATCCTGGGGCAAAGCCACAACCCTCCAGGGGAAGAGTGTGGTGGAGGAAAACTGCTCCCTGCAGGGCAGCCAGGAAGCAAAAGCAGAGCAGCAGAGCAAGACGGCTGGGGAAAGAGTTGCTGAGGGCAAGAGATCATCTGCAAAGCTACATTCAGTAACCACCCTCATCCAAGTAGGCCCCTCTCGATGTTTTCACTCTGCTCCAACATGTCATCTAATCCTGAATCCATTGATGAATTAATTCACTGAGGAAGTTACAGCCTTGATGATCCAATCACCTTCTGAAGTGAAAGCCCAGCAGCTACCCAACACGACTCTAGAAGATAGCTTCTGAGGACTGTTTCAGATCCTACCACTAAAGACATCAAGAAGACCAGAACTAAAATAGTTCAAACATGCTTTCTTTTTTCAATGACTATTTGTTGCCACTAGTTGACTGTTTTCTGTCAGCTATTTCAATGAATTTCATAGTTTCCATGCCGATTCATGTGGATCAGTAGTTCAAGATGTGGATGGTAGCAAAGACAAGGAAAAGAACATTATGGAACAATTTGAGACAAGAAGTAGTTGCTGAGCTGAAACACCCCATGTCCTAAAGACGGAGGGCACAAAGAAAAATGAATTATTTAGTGCAACATTGATTCATTAATTTGAACTTTTATTAGTACATGATTGCATAGTGATTTAGAAGAATGCTTCTTCTATATCTAAAATAATGAAGCTGTATAGGTAATGGCAATTACCTCATGTATTCACTCAAACAGTATTGACTGAACACTTGTGCAAAACAACATACATCAAGAACAAAAAATGACTTTTTCACAGTCCCTGGGCTAGAGGTATCACTAAGCGGTAGAGATATCTTGGCTAGTATGTTTAAAGCCTTGGGTTTGCACCATAGCAACACACACACACACACACACACACACACACACACACACACACACAAACACACTTTGTGGTCCTGATCTTCTAGTAGCTTCCATTCTGTTGGAGAGACATCATTCTGAATGGTAACCATCTTTGGTCTCCTTGAGAGATTTGGTAGCAAGTCAGACTAGAGGATGGGGTCCCTGAATGACTAGACAGAGAAGGACAGAAGGGCAAGCAGGGCTATCAGGAAAATGAAGAAGGAAGAGCACAGGAACACAGTTGCCCTGAGTGTGCGGGGAGGGCTGAGTGGAGAAGACAGAAGGGGCAGCAGCTTCTTGTTTTCCCACATTGGCATGCAGTTCTCCTTGTTCAGTTTCCATATTATGTTCCCTGGCATGGACTCTGTTTTGTGGACTGGGTACAGTGAGTGGAGAGAGAATGAAAGAAATTCTGCAGTTGGTAAGTGATCAGTAAATGTCAGCTATTTTTATTACCCATATAACGGGCTGCCATATTTCTCTACAGTTACAGTCACTTGAGTTTGTGTGTTTCTCAGATGGTGATCTTGAAAGTTTTATAGCTGAAGGGAAGTAGCTCTATACTGGATTAAATCTTTTAAATTTAATCCCCATGAAAGTGTCTTTGTGGAGCACCAGGAAAAAGAACGCAGTTTTTTCTGGACAAATTTCTTGAGTGCTGTGGTGTCCTCCTACTGGATCTAGAGGCCTCTGCCAGACCGTCAGGCCCCAGGGAGCAGAAGCAGGCTGCATTGTTTTCCCAGGGTTCATCAGAGGCCTTGTCACTGTGTGTTCCCAAGCAGGGACAGGAGTCCTCCTCTCTCCAGATCCCTCTGGGCAGGAGTGGATTCAAGTTGAGCCTGTGAATACAGACTCACTCATCAAGGAGGACATCTCTTCTGCCTTTCATTGCGAGGTTTTGCTGACGTGTCTGGAATTGCTGCTCCACAAACACACCCGGTCATGATAGGTAAACTCATAACATTTATGCTTTGAAATGTCAGACCTTTAAAAACAGACTTTAAAGAGCTTGGGAACCTGGTAATTAATCAGTCCTCTCTGCTCAAAAGGAAAGCACAGAACAGGTTGTTGGGTCTCGATACACAGATGGATATGGCTGGATATAATTACTTTCTCTCTATGGTGCTCAAACACCCATTTGTCTGAATCCCCCACCCCCATCTCATAATTTATTGTTTGACATTTGGTAGCTAAGACACAATATTGCAGTGGCCTTCAAATCATTTTTTTTTTTTTTTTTTACAAAATTAGTGCTGCTATTATATTCAAAAGAGCAACCTTAGCAAATCAGGTCATTACACTCTTATGATCAGTCACTTACCAACTGACAGAACCCCTGGTCTAGATTTCATCTTTCCATTTCATCAAAGTGCATGAACTTATGCCTTGATTCCTTCAATCTGTGTCTGTGGTTTGTTCTACATATGTGTTCCATAGAACAATGGAAAAATTCTGTATTCTGAATACCTGTTTGGGTATTCAGATTCATTTATTCCATAGTCAAGATGCATTCATTAGGCTCTTACCCCTGATGGATGCTAGAGGGGCATGCATTAGTCCATTTTCATTGATATAATGGAGTACCAGAGGCTGGGTAGCTTATAAAGAAAAAATGTTCATTAGTTCATAGTTAAGGAGACAGGATCTAAGATGAGGCAGGGTCATTGATTTGGATTCAGGTGAGGGTCCATCTGGCTATCTCTGTCACAGTATGGAAGATGGCATCATGGTTGAAATGTATAGAGGATGGAGGGGTTGTGTGATAAGTCACAAAGCCAAAGAGAGGGCCGATCTTGTCCATTTATAACAACCATCTTGTTAGGGGTCACACAAGATTTACAATAATTCCTTCCAAAGGCATCACTCTCAGTGACTTCCCCATACATTACACTTCTTAAATGTCCTATCATTTCTCATATTGTCACTCTTAGAACCAAGCTTGTAATAGGAAACCATGACATGAGGGGTGTGTGTGTGTGTGTGTGTGTGTGTGTGTGTGTGTGTGTTGGGGTGGGGGGGCAGATTCAAGTCACAGCAAAGGGTGTAGAGAGAAAGCCAACCCCAGCTAACTTCACTGAGGCAGCTAGCAGGAAGGTGGGGTGTTGAGAAGAAGAGGGTCTATAATCTCCTTGTTCAGAAAATTTGGAGCTCACCTGAGTTTCATGATGTTGCAGTACAGGTTCTCCTATGTCCCGAGTCTTCGCTGACCTTGAAAGGCTAGGGCCAAAATGTTGGCTGGTCTTGTGGCTCTTCTATTTCTCCAACTCTGATTTGTGAACTTAAGTTGTTAACCATCCAGAAGAAAAGCTGATTAGTATCCTGCAGCATATGCCATTCACTTTGCCTTATCTGACTCAATTGATTTTAGTTGTTGTACGTTTCCTTTTGTATTTCTGCTTTTTGCTTCTTATACTAGGGAGACTATATGATATTTACACATATGTGTCTGGTTTATTTCACTTATGAGTATATGTTCAAGTGGCATCCACTTCAGTATAAATTCTTCAAACTTATCATTCTTAACAGCTGAGTAATACTCCATTATATAGAAATACCACATCTTTTTCAACAATTCCTCATGTGATGGACATCTTGGTTGCTTCCAAGATTTTGCTATCACACATTGCTCTGTTATAAACATAGATACACATATATCACTATGATACAATGTTTTCAGATCCTTTGGGAAAATTCCCAGTAGGGGGATAGCCGGCTTGAATGGGATTTCTAGTCCTACTGTTTTGAGGAGTCTCCACACTGACCTCCACAATGGTTGTACTAGTCTACATTCCCACCAGCAGTGGAGAAGTGTTCCCTTTTCTCCACAACCTCTCCAACATCTGTTGTTGGTTGATTTCCTTATGATAGCCATCCTTTCTGGAGTGAGACGGTATCTCAGTGGTGCTTATATTTGCATTTCACGAATGGCTAGCCATGTGGAGAAGAAGAGGGACCCTAAGGAGATGTGGCCTACGTAAAGTGGGTACCGGGAGAGGTAGGGTGGCAGGGAGACTTAGGGGTACCTTTCCTTTCAGAAATGGATCATTTTCTGATTCAAAAGCCAGATATTGTTCAGTGCAATAGAATTTCCATTTTCTCCCACATGTGAGACTAGAAAGCAATTAGAGGCCTCATATTTAATGTCTATGTAATAGAATGGGAAGACCCCTGAATTTTAGATATCAGAATCTCTGGGATTTCATTCATGTTTCACCAAATGACTTTTATCAACTCATCACCACTCTCAACCTCTGTTTCATCTTCTTTAAAATAGGGACCAAAATAAGTAGTGTTGGGACTTGGTAAGAGCCATGCATGTGAACAGTGTACTCAGGAAAGCCTTGTCTTATGACCAAAAAAGTCTGTCTGTCTGTCTGTCTGTCTGCCTGCCTGCCTGCTTGCCTGCCTGCCTGCCTGCCTGCCTGCCTGCCTGCCTGCCTGCCTGTCTGTCTGTCTGTCTGTCTGTCTGTCTGTCTGTCTGTCTGTCTGTCTGTCTGTCTATCTATCTATCTATCTATCTATCTATCTATCTATCTATCTATCTATCTATCATCTATCACAAATTATCTAATATTTATAAATATTGAGAGTAGTAACATTACATTTTCATCTTAAAGAACTGCTTTTGTCAGTGTAATCTTTTTCATGGCTGTTATTTACTTTCACAGCTAATAGATAAAAATAATATGATTAATATTTGGGGGGAGAGAGTTCTTTGGACATTTTGGTTAGTTAAAAGGGCAAGCTATATTCTGAAATGTAGTGATGTGAAGACACAGTGGGAGGCGTTAATCTGAAAAGCCAGCTTCTATTTCGTGCTCTGTGTGGTACATGAGCCTACTCATGATATATGGCTCTGAGAGTCCCAACCACTTGGAAAATGACCACAGAGTGTCTGCTTAGCAGTAGGAATCCACATTGTGTTCTGAATCCTGCTGTTCCAGCACGAAAGAGCTATGCTTCGGTATAAAATTGGCTTTTCACAGGTTCCATCTCTCAGGTTTGCTCTGTGGTGTCACAGAGTAGGACCTGGCTGAGATAAGATTCCTTCCCAAGGTGATTCAAGGTGATAAAAACCGTGGTCCAAAGAGACCTAGTAAGGAGCATGCCTGAGGCTACTGCTGTGTTCCTTTCTTTCTTTTTTTTTTGTGGAACTGGGGATTGAACTCATGCCCTTGCGCTTGCCAGGGAAGCGCTTATTCTACTGAGCCATCTCCCTGGCCCCACTGCTGTGTTCTTGGTTTACCGTTCCTCATTTGTAAACTGTCATTAAGGATTAGGAATTTTGAAGCATTGCTTTCATGTTTCTTAGTGGTTCCTAATGATCTCCTAGAACTGCATTAACACTGTCATCCCAGGGTGGAAGACGAAGGCTTTGGCTTGCTTTTTCCTTTCTCAGACTGATGTAAGTATTTCTGACTAAACCATACCAGATCCAACATCAACTGTCCTTATCTACAATCTTAAACAATTAACCCTATAGCAAGAATGATAGTACGGTTTTGGTTTGCAAGGACCCCTTCAACTCAGATGCTAACTGGTGGATTTTGTGGGAAGTGATTGGACCATGTGATGGCTCTAATTTCATCACTGGATTAATGATGAGATCATAATTTGATAGCATTATTGGGGACTGTTGGGAATAGGAGGTGGGTCTTCATTGCAGGGTCTGGAACTGTGGAGACTGTGTCTAGTCCTGGCCCCTTCCTCATGGGCTCTTTCCTTCTCTCCGCATTTTCTGGTGTTGTAAAGTGAGGACCTTTACTCTACCATGTCCTTCTAACATGATGTTCTGTCTCATCTTAAGTCCACAGACGGAAGCCTCTGATATCATGAGCCAAAATGCATCTTTTATTCTCAGTGTTTACAATGACAAAAAGCTGACTCACCCAGAGAAAGCTGTTCTTTAGACCATAATATTCATTTTTTGAGATGTAAACTCACTCTGTTCTATATCTTGCGTGACAACCTTGGAATGCTATTGAGCCTTTCTGGATCTTGGTATTCTAACCTGGAGAATGAATCAGCCAGAAAAGACTACTTTCCTCCGGGAAGTGAGGTATAGCTAAAAGTGCATGAGGTTTACCTATGATAAATAAAAGAGGAGACAGTAAAACTGTCTGACTGTTGTGGTGGGAGTGGAGGAAGCCTTAGGACCACTGGGCAGACTTGACATCTGTGACAGGACAGAGAAGGAAGGGTGATAGGCTGGTAAGTACGTGAGACAGGGTCTTGCACTGAGGAAATCTCAGCCATCTGAATTGGCAGTATATTGTCCATTAAGAATTGCTATGCTGGGTGGAACTGCAAGGCCCTGGTGGCCTCTTCTGGCTCAGCCATTCCCTGGGACTGACTTTGGGGGAGATTGTGGCCTTAGCATGCATGTGGTAGGGCAGGGTTTTCTTCTGACTGCACTCAGGAGAAGTTCTTGAAAGGTGATGAGTGGCCTATCTTCCTAGCTGTCTGTGTTTTAATGAAGGCCCTGGGTAGACTTTATTTAATGATTTAATTCAAGCTGCATGTATTGCTCCATAAGCCTTTTAGCTGTGTGAGTGTTTAAGCAAGAGAAAAGAGAAAACTTGCCATATTTCCCTGGGCCCACAACATGTGCTTCCCCAGAGCATCTGAGTGTGTGTCACCAGGGCTGACATCCTGTCTATGTGCCACTGTAAGTTGGCGAAATCAGAGCCCCAGGAATGAGACTCAGGAGTGCTCTGGGCACACACAGATGGCAAGCAGGTTCCGGAGCAGCCTGCCATCCGAGGAAGAGCTGGAGCTCCAGGGAGAGGCTGGTGAGTAGGCTGCATCTCACTTCCCAGGAAAGGCCTCACACCCTCCTCACCACCTCCCACCCAGGCTCCTTTCCAGGTTCGACAGTCGGCTTCACATGCTTGCTGATTTCTGACGTGCCATTTTGGTTTGAGGAAATGTGAGTTCAGAAAACACATTTTGCTCTCACTCTTTTTAGCTAGTGCCTTTGAAGATGGGGTTTTCAAAGAAGCTGTATAGGCTCTAGGCAGGCAGAAACTACAGTCTGAGAGAAGAAATGAGGGTGTTCATCTGCACTAGGGCATAGACCTGAGGCTTTTGCTTGACCTGTGGGCTTCCTGCTCTGCTCTTCTCCTCTCCTTCCAGCTCTTGGCACCATCCACTGGTTTCCCAACTTTGGCCTCCATCACCATCCCTGCCCATGTTCTGCTCTGTGGACCATGCCTGCTCCTACTTTCCTTCTCTTACTTTTGTCTGTGGCTTCCTGGCTTACACATAATGCTCCTTATCTCTGTAGCTGAGCAGTTGCCTATAGCTCCTTATATTGGTTAATCGGCTACCTGATCACCTTAGAAGGGGAAAGCTAGCATGGCCTGTTTGGTATGATGGTAATTATTCAATGAAAAAAGAGATTAGGGCACACACTTCAAAGCCATAGAAATGGCTTTGTAAGAAATGGTGTTCACATTTGAAAAACAAATGGTGAACACCTATTTCCAATATGAGGCTAATACCTCAGGGACATCTATCACTCCCTTCTGTCTAGTATGAGGCTGACATGGCTAAAATGGTTGCTTGGGGAAGTGTTGCCTGCTTCTGTGATAGATACTGTGGTGTGCCACTCAAGTGTCATTTTAGAGAAATGAAGGATGTATCCCTCTTCTGTTAGAAATATTTCCAGAAAGCATCTCTTAATTTTCAGATTTCCTTGGAAAGTGCATTGGTCAAATAAAGCCATCTTGTCTAAGGTCCTGTTCTTACTCTGGGGAAGCCCACATCCAATGACTGGGACTGGGTCCTTTATGAAAAAGTTTATTTAACTCACAGTACTGAAGGCCCAAGAGCAGGGTGTTGGCCACTGCTCAGCTCTGATTAGGACTCTGTGGTGAACAGCATTATGATGGTGGAAAAGAGATTCAAGGGCAGCGTCAGGCTCCCTTTGAGCAACTCATTCTTGCAAGCTTGTCCTACAAAACCTGCATTCCAAGAGTCAGCATTAATCCTTTCTTGAAGGTAGAGCCTTCATGACCTAATTATTTCCCTTAGGCCCTATCTCTTCCATGTGCTAGCTTTTAGTCATTGAGACACAATACATGGCATCCATGGTTTAAAGGAGAAAATGTTTACTTTTGGCCTATGGTTTCAGGGGACTTAGTATGTGGCCTGTTGGCTCCAATATGGAGACATCATGATGGAAGGGACTGGTGGGGAAAAGTTTCTTAGTTCATGATGGTGATGGGGGTGGGGAGAGAGAGAGAGAAAGAGAAAGAGAGAGAGAGACACCTTCGAAGAACACACCCCAGTGATCCATCTTTCTCTACCAGGTCCCATATCTTAATAGGACATTTAGTTATGAATGATTCAATCACCTTCCTAAAGCCCCTTTTTTGAACACACCAGACTTTTATATGAACCATAAAATCCTATCACCTCAGTACTACCATTGCAGATCAAGACTGGACCTTTGGGGAGCAAAGCATATTCAAGTCATAGCATGTATTAAACCCTTTAGCCAAACTCCAGATGTCTCCCGGGGGTAACCCAGATTCAGAGCCTCAAACCAAGAAGACTGCTGACACCATTTCCTCTCTCAGCTCCCTGTTGCTTACTCTCTTTCCCTTTAATAAGCATCAATTGCATACCTTCCTACTGTATTATGGATGGGGATTTTGAACAATGATCTTCACCAGCTCATGGTCACAATTCATCACTGTGAATTAAAACTGTTCATATTAGAAATCAAATATTCATTGGAAACCTATTCTATCTAAAGCACCCAGATGAGCAATGCCACAAAGCATTTGCAAATTACCTCACTGTCCTGTGAAGAAAGAGGTAACATAATTAAAATAAAGCATTTTCAGTCACAAGGCAGGCCAGATGCCAGCAACAGGTGGATCCCAAGGTTAGGTGGCTAGATCCAGATGCAGTACTTGTTCCAAAGAGCTGTAAGTGGAAGTTCAGATGTTATTATTTTAAGGGCAACGAAGACATAGAGTTGATTTGGGTCAACATTGAGTCTAAGGTGTGAAAACATACAAGGGTTGATCAAAAATTCATAGAATGTTTAAGCTAAAAATACACTGGGGCTGCAGAGATGGATCAGCAGTTATAAGCATCTGCCTGGCAAGCAGGGTTCAATCACCAGAACCCTGGTTCAATCACCAGAATCACCACATGCCATGTTGGCCCCATCCTGAGTGCATTGAGCTGGTCACCAATACTGGTGGTGGTGAACATCTGCAATCCCAGCATTGGGAGACTGAAACAGGAGGATCATAGTGAGTCTGAGCTGCATAGTGAGAGCCTGTACCAAATGCATAAAATTAAAAAAATACATTGCCATTAATCTTCCCTTAGTTCAGTGGGGATACAGTAGGTTTCCAACATCCCACGTAAGAAGGATGTGTTAAGGCCTACCCACTGGCCTTGAATTTGACAATCTCAGAGAGGCATAGATGAGTGCAGGCTATGTGTTCTGAACCAATACACCTGAGCAAGGAGTAGACTTGCAGTAGTAAGGCAAGATGCCAATTTGTATCTGCTCAGGGATGGGTACATAGTGTACTTTCTGCCTCATCAAGCTTGTATTTCCAGTGAGACCAAGATAAGTCTAAAAATAGAAACTGCAAAAGAAGATATAATGAAGCTGAACTTGGGTAATGAATAAAATACGTTCCAGCGTAAGTACTCAGAGCACTAGAGCTTGCAAATCAAAGGTGCTTTCTTTTAAATACTTATAGAATAGTTTCCTGGTAACAAACTCCACTCTCAGATGACTCCATGGGTGGTTCCATGGATTGTTGGAGTGACTTTCAGTCACATATGGTCAAACTCCCACTCTGTCACTTCAGTCCCATGGAACTGCCAGATCGCTGGAGGTGACATAAGCCAGTTGTCTCACATTGTTTATTGCTCAGATAAATGATTTAGTGTGTGCACATGTGGCACTTGCAAGCAGGAGGATGAATCTAAGTGACTTGAACCCATCTCTTCCACCATAACTTCTTTATGGGTCTGATGATAGGAGGGCAGTGCACACAGGAGCAGGTGTTTAAAGAAATCATCATACATTGTGGATAGGTAGGCGATTCCAGTGATGGAAGACCCAGTGTAGCACAGGACATGGAAAGAAGTCTTCTCTGAATGAGCAGATCTTGAAGGACTTTGTGCAGCCCATGGGAAGCCTGGGCTCAACCCCCCAAAGTCACATGCATGGTCAATTTTCCACTATGGGACCAAATTCCCAACACTCACAACTTTAAGAAGAGGTTTATTTTGGCTCATGGTCTCAGAGCTTTCAGTGGATGATTGGCTGGCTTGGAGGCAGAAACAGCATGGCAGAAAGGTGTGACAGAGGAATGCTGCTCCACTCTTACCATCCAGGGAAGCAGACAGTAGGAAGAGCCAGAGAGGAAGAGGCACAGCGCCTGATGCCTCTCAAGGCCACCCTCCCCAAGTCCACACAGACATGCCCCAAAGTGTGCTTTACTAATCTCTTGGTGGTCTTCCAAGCCAATCATGGGAAGTGCAACTGCCACATCCTGTAAGTCATGGGAAGATTCTGAGCAGAAAACAGTCAAATTTATTTCTAGAAAGATCCTCTGCCAGAAGCATGGGACATGAAGCACCAAGCCCTGAAAGGGGATGGATGTGATCCAGATGAGAGGATGGTGGTAACCTCAATGAAGGTGATGCTAGTGGACAGGAAGCTGAGTACGCTGTGCAGAGAGGAGCAGAAGAGAGAGTGCAGTAGGAACAGGGACGTGGCCACTGTGTGTAGCACATGGGCTGCTCAGAGCATGCCAGTCGTGGACTACTGAAGGACAGGCTTCACATCTGAGGCAAAATCCCCAAGTACTTGTCACAGGAATGCACTAAACATGTTTCCAAGAAGCCAGAAATGGTGATATATGCCAGGAATCCCAGCACTCTGAAAGGCGGAAGGAAGAAAAGTCCTGGCAAGATCAATCCCAGGGTGGGTAATGTAGTGAAATAACAAGATCCTGTCACCCAGTAAATCATAAAAAGAAAGAGGAGTGTAGCTCACTGTGAAGGCTCTCTATTTTACTCCCCAGTATTGCAAAATGTTTTCTTTTTCAAAGAATGTATTTAAAATATTTAGTTAATGAAGATTGAATATATCCTAGGTGTATGACATGGCACTTTGAAGTTCTTATATGCTGTATAATAATTATTGCCATAAAATTAATGAACACATTGTACAGTTTTATATTTTTGGTACTAAGGATTGTACCTAAGGCATTTTCACTGAATTATATCCCCAAGTTCTATTTTAGTTCTTGTGTTGAGACAGGGTCTTGCTATGTTGATAAACTGTCTAGGTCTGGGCTCTTGCCTCAGTTTCCCAGAGCTGAGATTACAAGTGTACACCATCATGCCTGGATTTGCTTGTAGGGTTTTGAGGAAACAGCTAGACCTTTTGCAAAGGACCAAGCTCTCTTGCAACAGTGATTTTCTATAACTCTTCAGAGACCTTTTCCAAGCCTTTGTCCGTTCCCATTCAACACTGGCATCACTAGGTCCAGAGAGTGATAGACATGATAAAACTAGTGTTCTCTCATCAGCCAGTGAAATCAAGCTTGTCTAGATGAGGGCATAGAAACCAATTGATTCCACTGATTTCATGAAAGAACTCATAAAACTCTTCAACGATCTGTTGACGTTATGTTGACCTCTTTCTGCTCCCATGGCATTGCACGCAGTCATTTAGGCTGCACAGTAAAGTCTGTAGCTCAGGCTCTAGCATCCAGAAGATCAGGATAAATGACTTTATCTTTCCCAACTTCAGCTTTCACACCGGTGAGGTGAGGATCCTGATAGCACCTCTTTGGACTGGCAGTTACGACGTTCAGTGTAATGAGTACCATTTCAGCCTAGTGCCCAACTTTCAATAAGCTTCCTTGAATGTTGGCCTGCATGGCTGTGCGAGCACACACCTGCACCCGAGAACATTCTGGCCACTCCATGCCCTTCCAGCTCATGTGTGGGGCTGTATTTGGAGGTCTACTTCTGTGCTCAGGTTCACAATGAGGGCTCAGAAATGCGGCCACCACGCGCGCCACTCCTAAGCTATTTCCCCCTCCCTTCCCCTTCCACTCTTTTCTCTGCAGACCTTTTCAGAGTATCTGGAACAATGGAAGGAACCTATTTGATTATACTCAAAAGGCTCTCTGGGAAGCTCCAACCCTTTCAGGGTAATTTGGCATGATTTTATGAAAGTGAGCCTTAGGGGCAATTCAAATGTCAGGCATAATTTGTTACTTGAAACATGAAAGAACAAATTCTCTCTCTCTCTCTCTCTCTCTCTCTCTCTCTCTCTCTCTCTCTCTCCCTCTCCCTCTCCCTCTCCCTCTCCCTCTCTCTCTTTTGTAGTGGGTGTTAAAACTAGCGCTCTAACACTGAACTACATTCTCAGATCTTTTTTAATTCTTTATTTTGAGACAGGGTCTTTCTTAATTTGTTAAGTTGCTCAGACCTTGTCTGCATTTGTGATCTTCCTGCCTCAGCTTCCCAGAATGCCAGGAGGATAGCTGTGTACCACCATGCCTAGCTTTCTGATTTCTTTTCATGGACATTTCCGTTCCATACCCTGTCCAATCTTTTCTCTTCAGGGATCACTACTTCATGGCAGGTGCCAGAGGTGAAGATGGTGGCTGTGTCTGAATTCTCCCTCCATTAGTGTCATGGCGCCTGGCTGCACCCACTTCCTGGGCACTTCTGTGGAGCCTCTGTATCCTCTGACTCCAAGGCCCCCATGAGTGCCAAGATGCTATGGGAAGTACAGCAATTATTTATAGATTATAGATAGTGAGTTAGAATTTCCTGAAATGTTATCCGTGTATTCACAATTGTGTTTTTCTAGAGACCTTTTTGCTACCTTCCTTGCCCCTGATTGAGTTTGGACAGTTTGGTTAGTTAGAGGCTACAGGTGCTGAGATGCCCGTTGCACTGTTCTATGCCTTGGGGCTGGCAGGTTTCCTCACCATGCCATTCAGGCAGGTGTGCCTCAGGTGAGCAATGGCACCCCTGAGCCACCAGGCCTGGACCCTGGCAGGAGTGTCATGAGTAAAAGAAAAGATATTGGCTGCTAGTGGGTATGTGGTGGTCGCCTGTCATCCATCCCAGCACTCTGGGCGGCTGAGGTTGGAGGACTGCCAGAGAAACTTAGCAAGACTTGTGAGGAGGGGAGGGAGGAACCAGGAAGAAATAGAGGAGGAGAAGGAGGATGAAGAGGAAAAAGGAAGGAAGGAAAGGGAAAGGAGGGGAAGGGAAGGAAAGGATAGGGAGGGGGAGAGAGAAGAGAGGAGAGGAGAGGAAGGGAGAGGAGAGGAGGGGAGGGGAAGAGAAGAGAACACAAAAGAGGAGAAGGAAGGGGAGGGGAGGGCAGGGGAGGGGAGGGGAGGAGAGGGGAGGAGAGGAGAGGAGAGGAGGGGAGAGAGGAGAGCAGGGAAGAGATGAGCGGTAGCTCAGAGCATAGTTCCATGCAAAAGGTCCTGGATTCAGTTGATCAATCCCCAAGTAGTTCTAGAAAAAAAAATATAGCTCATTACACACTACCTCCCAAATGTCATGGGAAACACATCCTAGGATTCTGGGAGTCATAACTATACTTTATTATGTAGGATTTGAATACATTTTTTCCCCTCTGAAATTCAGGTCAAAGTTTGATTGCTATTGCATTGGCATTGGGAAGTGCAGTCTTTAAAGATGACCAGGTTGTTAAGAGGGGTTAATGCTTTTCTTGTGGGAGTGGGTTAATTCTCCAGGAAATGCGTTATCAAGAGAGTGGGGTGTGATAATGGTTGTCCACACTTTGTCTCTCTGTCTGTGTCTGTGTCTCTGTGTCTCTGTCACTGTCACTGTCTCTGTCTCTGTCTCTCTCTCTCTCTCTCTCTCTCTCTCTCTCTCTCTCTCTTGTATTTGATTGTTTCAGGCTCTCACTGTGAAGCTCGGACTCGTGGTGATCCTCCTGCTTTCGGCCTCCCCAGTGCTATGAGCCACTACACCCAGACTCTGGCCAGCTCAGCCCACACTGCGGGTAGGGCTTGCGCAGCATGTGGTTCTGGGGCTTGAAAAGCAGTCCCCATGTTTGCCTAAGCTTTCCTAAGCAGGTGCTTCAGTCTGCTGAGCTATCTGGCCAGCCCCTTTCTCTTTTTTCATATGTTCATCTTCCACCATGCTGTGGTGAGGCACGAACTCTCAGCCTATTGGACTTCTGCCCTTGGACTTCTCAGCTTCCTGAACTGCAAGCTAAGTGAACCCTTTATACTCACCCATCTTAGGTGTCTGTTATAGTAGCAAAAAATGGACTGAAACAGTAGCTAAATATAGGCCAGACAAAGCCCTTGTAAGGACTAGTGGACTAAGGGGTAATTAATGTGGACACTGGATGTGTACATTTTAAAAACTCATCATAATAGAAGACACATTCTCACATGTCCTCCTCAAAATCCTTTCTCTCACTGTGAACACACCTATCCTGTCATTCTTGCAACTTCATGAAGTCCTCTTTTGGGAGAGTCTTTACAAAATGTGATGAAGATACAGTGATTACTGTTGCTCTATGTCACCCCATGGGAAGGCAGGGTCATGACAATGTGACTGTGTCCCCATCCACCTTATTCACCAGATCTGATACCCTGTGACTTCTGGCTGTTCTCCAAGGTCAAACTTACTATGAAAAGGAGCGCTCTAAATTGATTTAGGACAAGGAGGTCGCTACGACAGTGCAACTAAAGACACTCAGGAAAAAAAAGACACTCGGTGTTCATGAACTGCCATGCTTCACCGCCCCACTACTGCCAGCCCTCGCTTATCTAAGTCCTTTATCTCGAGGGGAAAGAGGAATGGGGGGAAGCTACAGTGAATACAAGGATTTTATATCCTGTGTTTGTGTTGTGTATTGTGTGTGTGTCTTGGAGAGAAAATATATCCATGACATTTTGAGACCACAGAGTATATACTGGGGGAACCTGTTTGGAATATTTTGAGCTTATTTTCTTTCTATCTTTTTCGTATGGATGATTGAGTCTGCCAGGGTAAGTGCCTGCCCCAGGCTGAGAGAGCCAGCACCATCATCTCCTCCCTTCCTCCTGTGCTTTGTTTTATAGAACTGACAAATACAACTGCAACCACCCTATGCTGACCATTTTTGCTAAGTGACTGTTTTTGTTGTTGAAGATAGTTTTGTAATCTGCGCCGTGATGGGATGATCTCTTTGGAGTAATAACCTGCCTTCAGCACTGAGCTGCTTGGTAACAGAATTTAATTCCTGCAAGAAGCCTTAGAGACCACCTCATTATCTTTACCAGAGAGTTCCTGAGTCCCTGCCACAAATATCTGGAATTCTCTTTCCAATAATAACTCCCTCCCAGGCTAGGATGTGTGGGTGGATTTTCATCTGCAAGCTGGAAGATAGAAACCAAGTAGCATCACCACTTCTTGGTCCTACAGAGACAGCAAAGCATCTGCGATGAGGACAGAGCTCCCCTTATTTGATAAGAACTCCTTGGATGGTTCTCTCCTGGGTTCACCTTGTTGAAGTGTCTATCTTTGTTTTCATCAGTGAATGTAGGGAAGTTCTACTCCTGTTGATTACAGACATACAAAGCAAGCATACAATTTGTCCAGCCATCCAAAGACCTCTCGTGTCTATTTCACAGCTTTTGCCATGTAGAAGTTTTCCCTTTTCATAGTTCATCATTCCTCCCCCTGGAGCATCTGGTCAGTTACTGTGGTCATTATCCCCTAGCCAGTACTGGTAACACCTCTCTACTTGGACATATAACAGGTTATGTTATCAGAGGTGAGCAAACATGGCATAAATAGGCAGAACTCTAAATATGGTACAATGGAAGATCAGACTTCTGCCTTGATGTGGGATTTCTTTGCTCTTGAGCCATGCTTATCAAACTTCACCTTTGGACCAATAGCATCAACATCATCCAAGGTCTTATGAGAAATGCAAATTTCCAGGCCTCCTGGGCCTACTGGATCAGAATATCTGGGGATGGAGCCCAGAAAACTGTTTGAATAAGCTGGTCATCCAGGAGATTTCACAGGCAGTTACAGTCTAGAAAATCCTGCACTGAAGCTGGGCACAGGCTGATTTCATTGACAGCTGTACACTTGTTCGATAGTTCATCTGAGAGTCACATATGAGATGCTGGAAGGAGCTAAAGCCTTCAGATAAAAGAGGCAAGTTCTTCTTACCAGTGCATTTGTTCAAGTCCTTAACATTTACAGGTGAAAAACTTAGAGGTTCAAGAAAGAACAGGAGGCTGCCCAAGTTTACTCTATTGGCTGCAAAATTCAAAGTGGATTTTAGCTTTCTGTGTTCCCACTTTATTGTTCTTTCCATTCTAGGAACTCAAGAAGAATCCAGAAGGATTCTGTCTCTGTTACTTCTCTCTAGTTGCTGAGACAAAACCCTACTCCCAAAGTGAAAAGAGGAAAGGCTTATTTAACTCACAGTTTGCAGAAGTTTCAGTCTGTAATTGGCCATCTCCAAGGCCACATGACAGAGAAGCATCATGGGAGGCAGAAGGTAGCAAGATAAGTAAGGGTCAGCCACAGCTCTTTCTATCCCTTGTACCTTACCCAGGTGACTTAAGGTAGGCAACATTTACACCCTTAATCTTGTGCCCTTAATCCTTGCATTGCACCATGAACCAGTTCCAGCATCACACACTCTAGGTCCAGTCACTTCCTAAAATGTCTATGACCTATGACCATATGAGGCTTTGGGGTAGGGGGACACCTAGACACAAGCTTCAATGGTGCTTAGATGCTAAGAAGGCTTATTGGTAGCTCGCTTGATCACTTTCTCCATTGCTCACGTTGCTGTGACAAAACATTTACCCAGCACAATTCAAATGGGGAGAAGTTTAATTTGCCTCACATTTCC
>PVKA01004586.1:0-38406 GCA_004027165.1 Ctenomys sociabilis
TTTTTTTTTTGTCTTTTTTGAGACAGGGTCTCACTATGCAGTTCAGGCTGGCCTCGAGCTCACTTTGTAGCTCAGGCTGGTCTCGAACTCACAACAATCCTCCTGCCTCAGCCTCCCGAGTGCTGGGATTACAGGCATGTGCCACCACGCCCGGCTCTGTAAAGTATATTAAGGACAGGTTAAATGTCTCAGGAATGGAGTACTGAAATTAGGGATTGAAATTTGCATTGTCTTGAAGGTACCCTATGCATTGTCTTGAAGGTACCCTATAAAGCTAAGATTTTGTCTTATGGTTCTTTCTGAACTATGAGATCTGCAAATTATAAAAAATTATGGAGACCAGTTTTGTCTCCAATTTTTGCATTTAAACTTAAATTTTTTTTAATGCAGGTAAGTTTGCATATTTTTTTACTTTTTAAAAAATATGTTATATCTGTTTATTTCTTCATGAATTAAAGGCACTCTTAAAAAACATGTTAAAACATTTTTATTATCATGATTTTACCTTTTTCTGAAAATTATCAGTATTTATAAAGTTATCATACAGAAAACCTATGTGCTAAGTAGTTACAAGTAGAATACTAAAGTTGGGCAAGAGTAATTACATCTGATGGAGAAAAATTAGTTTAACTTTTTTTTTTAGGTTAACTTTTCATAGAGCTGGTAATAGTAGTACTTTGCTTTAAGAGTGAGGAAGCTTTTCAGTCTAATTCAAAGGACATTTCAGGCAAACAAAAGGTCTGGTAGTCCTAATGGACACTCTTGCCAACTGACCTAAATGTGATTAGCACCCACCCTAGACTCCCAAGGAGAAAGCAGACTGGATGCAGGAGCAATACCCCCCTGGGAACCAATAGTGGATGTCTCTAGACAAGATTATACCTGGTAAGTTATAGTCCCACCTCCTCAGTTGAGTAAAGACCCTGGGGAAACACAGAAGCATGAAATCTTCTGGTAACTGGGCTAAGGGCCTCCTGAGTTCACAGTGGTATGTCTTAAAAGGAGAACTCCAGCTCACTTCCTGCGTGACGTACAGCAGAACTTTTTTTTTTTTTTTTTTAATGTATTTGGTACAAGGTCTCACTACATAGTTTGGACTCCTAGTGATCCTTCTGTTTTCAGCCTTCCCAGTGCTGGATTACAGGCATGTGCTACCACACCCAGTCTTAGTGGCCAGCTCAGTGTACTTGGGGGTGGGGTTGGTTCAGCACATGGTGCCTGGATTGAATCCCTGTGGACCTTAGTCCACTGAGCTATCTCACTGGCCAGAGAACTCTTAAACGAATACCTATTCCTGCTGCTTCAGTGGGCAGGGTATGTAGTGAAATGGATTTCATTGCATCTTATTTCATTAACAGCTATTCAACTGTATTACTTCCATTTTGCCAGTGGTTAAGAAGAAGAAGTAAGGGTTACAGAAGATGGAAAACATATAGAGCAATAGCTAGGCCTCCAGCTATTGCTGTTTAGCTGTGTCTCACCCTGTTACTTGAATGGATTTTCCAGTCTGAGCCAATAAATGTAAATCTACTAGACTAATAAACCAACAGCTTCCAGAGACCTGTGTCTAGCTAAACTGCAGACACCTGCCTGTTGTGTTGGTTCATGCTCAAGTCCTATTCTACTCCAAACTGTCTCTTCCCTTGATTTTCCATTACTAGTCTCACTTGTGTTGTTCCTCACCTGCTAAGGAAGCCTCTCCTAGTCTCAGCTGTTTCTGGTCTCCTTTCACCTTGCTTCCTGACTGAAATGACTACTAAGATAACAAGAAGGAGTTGCATGGAAGACTACTACCTGGACCCCAGCACTGAATGGTAGCTGTATCACACTCAGGCTTTATGTGCAGGACACAAAATCCTACAAGTGACAAAAAAGGTACTGGTTTGAACTTAAGAGAAAACATTGCACCCACCTAAGAAAATAAGGTGGGCATGTTTTCCTCTGCTTGAACCATAACTCAGTATTAGTAATAGGACAAGGTGGGTGGATTTTGTCAAATGACAGGACCTATAGCTTTGAAGAGGAAGAATTTAAACAGACTAAGCAAGCAAGATGGCTCCCTGATTTGTATTAAATGACACACCCACCAACTTGGCAAACCCTTTTGAACCTTAATCTTCAAAAAATACACTTTTAGGGCCAGAGAGATAATTCAACAGCATAAGCACCTGCTTGGCAAGCCCAAGGGCCTGAGTTTAATCCTAGTACCAACAACAACAACAAAAACAACAAAACACTTTTTTTAGTCAGGTGTGATGGCATACACCTATAATCCTAGCACTTAGGAGGCTAAGAATTGCTGTGAATTCAAGGCCAGCATAGGCTACATCATGAGATCAAGGCCAGCCTGAACTATATAGCAAACTACACACCCTATCTCAAGTTAAAAATATTCCAGTTTTAGTGACTTTGCTCTCCTTGTTGAGACAAAATACCTGACACCTAAAATTAAGGAAAGAAAAGTTTATGTAGCTCAGTTTGTGGAGGTTTCAATCCGTAATCAGTTGGCTCCAAGGCAGGGTGGCACCAGCACAGGGGCAAAGTTCAAGACAGCAGAAGAGAGTAAAAGCAGGAAGAGGAAAAAGCAAGAACAAGCCTTTTCTTCCCCTTGTACTGTAAGCAGACCATATGCTCCTGGGCAGTTGTAGCCCCCACACCATCTTCCTGACCTCCTCTTGCACAGGATAAGGATGTTTACAAAGTGAAGGCCCTGGCTCCCTGAGGAGTTGCTTAAATTCCTAAACTTCTCAAGTTGACACAATGTAACAACCATCACAAGGCTCTGTGTGGGTTAAACAATGAAAAAGAATCAAATGATCAAATGCTGTGTAGCTGTAACCTAGCCACACAGAAAATATTTTTTTACTTCGAGAGTGACATAAACGTTCAAACTGGATGTATTTGTGTCCCAGCTAAAATACCTGAGCCATTAAGGCTTCCATGTGCAGGTAACATAAGGGAAGGCCTGGCCTCTTGAACTGTTCAAGACCCACTCCAGTGAATGAATGGGACCATTCAGGTATGCAAAACCGGCAAATGTTCTCTCACCCCCAGTTCATCCAAAGACTCCAGAGCAGCTTAGTAAAGTAAGTTACTATTCTGCCCTTTTGGCCCTCATGTTCTCCTTGGTTGTTTATCGCCAATTTCCCAGCTCCTATAGGCCGGGATGTAACCATAAGTATTTCATAAAACCAGTGCGAGGAGGAGCCCATCAGATTACTCATACTGTAAGGCCTGGTCGCACGCACGCCTCCAGTTGTGCAGTTGGTAAGCTTTCTTACGTTCTGGATTTCTGCTACCTCACAGCACACTCTGCTTCTTTTTCTCTATCCTATATTCTCTTCTCATATTGTCATCTTCTACACCAGAAAATGCTATCACAGACGACTGGCTCGAGCCCCTTAGGGATAGTACATAACAGTTCCAATCTTGATTAGAAGTTTATGACTTACAATGGATACCTTAGAGTATTATTGCTTAATCATATCCCGAGAATCAGATAAGAAAGGCTGAAAGGTTTGATTATATTCAGTTCCAATCCCCCCCGCTTTTTTTTTTTTTTCGGCAAAAACTTTTTTTTTAAGGGTTGCATCCGCGAGGAGACACACATCCCCCTATTTTAGTGATACTATGGTTAGTGGGGCTCACCCTTCAGTAATGATTGCAGATTTTGAATCTGAGAGGTGTGTGTGAGGTGCTGCCGAAGCAAGATTCACATGATAATTTCCACCAAAAGCCTTCGTGTCTTGGGGCTTCTTTGAAGAGATGAATCCTGTGGTACCACACCAAATTGCCTTCAGAAAGAACTAGTGTCATTTCTCCTTGGCAGCTCCTTCTCATACTGCTCAGCAACACTGACATGACCAGAAATGGACCAGTCACTTCCATTTTATTTTATTTATTTATTTATTTTGGCTGAACCGAGATTGAACTTAGGCCCTTGTGCTTGCCAGGGAAGCACTTTTTCCACTGAGTCATCTCCCTAGCCCCTCACTTCCATTTTAAGAGAGCTTTATTTTTTATTTTTTATATTTTAATTCCTTTATTTATTACAGTGTCTCGCTACACATCACGGATTCTTTTTTTGCGGGGGTGGGGGGGTCAGCTCAGCCCGCCCTGGGGGGAGGGGCTGGCATAGCATGTGGTGCTGGGGCTTGAACCGCGGTCCCTGAGAGGTGCTCTAAACCGCTGACCTATCTTGCCAGCCCTAAGAGAACTTTAAAAACTAAACCAATATAAAGTTTCTCATCCAGCAAAAATGGCTTAGGATGCTTAGAAGACATTTGCTTTTGTCTTCCTCTATATTTCCAAATCTTTCCACGCATTTTTGTCTGAGTATAAAAAACCGCCTAAGATTAAACAATAAGTATATGCACTATACTCGAAACTATAATAAATATTTTGCTTCTAAAAACAGAATAAAGTAAATGCCTACAGAAAATAATACCTGCTACTGCCTCGGCATGACAATCAATAAAGTTATTGACAGTCTGATTCCTGCCCATCATAAAAGGACTAAATAGATAAGGGTGAGGCCTGGATAATGACGTAATAATGTACGTCAACAATACAAAGGAGAGGACACAGAAATTTCCTAAAACAACTGAAGTAAGTTGAGTCAGGTTGGACTGACTAGGAAATGGGTTGTGCATGCTTTTGACGGCTGTGAACAGGGGAAAACTGGTACATGAACATCCTTGAATTCTCCATGCCACTAACCACAGCTCTATCACAAACACAGCTTGGTCTCTTGGGTGGATTCTGGAAGTAAAGGTCACTTCTGGGTCAGAGCTAGGGCTAAGCTTTTATGAACTTTGCCCATCTTGATAGACTGGAGATATCTATAAGAAACCCTGTTCTGGTTTCCTATTCTATTCTGACCAAAATGATTGGCATGTATCCTGATAATAAAATCAGTGCTGGGATCACAGCAAGTGAGAATAAACTTGTTGCATCCTAATATCACTGTTCACAAGAAAAATCTACTTCAATAAAATTATGGAAAAAAACAAAAATCTACTGCCAGTCTATTCTTCAGGAAGAACAAATAAACTGGAAAATTTGAGTAAGGTGAACAGTATACAACATAATCAACTTACAGATTGTTAGAACTGTAAGGAAAATAGAGATCACTTGGTATATTCCTCTTATTTTACTGAAAGCTATTCCAAGAGAAATATTTGCCCCAAATCCTGGTGGCAATGAGGAAATAGAAAAAAGCAAAATGATTCCTAATGATTTGCCTGAGTAATACAAATACTAAGCAAACCCAGAGACAGGAGAATGAAGCCTGGACCATCCCTCTTCATACTGGCAGGCAGGGGAGGCACAATCTCATTAACTGCCTCAGGGCCTCTCCTGCCCACCGCTCAGCTAACAGGCTCCAGCATCTTCCTGTCACTACAAGAGCTGTCCCATAGGCCAAGCTTCCTCTGAGCTCTAGCTGCTTAGGTGCTGCTGAACCTGAAAGGTGGTGGAGGACTGCACCCAATGGGGTAAAAATTGGGAGCACCTGGGTCAACTGCTGATATTCCCGAAATCCCCAACACTTACTGGACATGGTCAACACTGCCATGTCTCCTGAAAACTCCTTGAAAGCTGGCAGCGGCAATTTTACTTCTGTCATTTTCACTGAACAGTGGGAGCTGTTCATCAAGCAGCAGTTCTGCAATGTGATGAGCTGTCACCATGATAACAGGGGTTCTCCTTGATTTCATACTGCTGCTTGGGAGATAGGTATGTTGGCTACGGCAGCCTTCAAACAAGGACTCGCCCCAGAGATTCTGAACTGTAAACTCCTGATGACGCTGTCCTCCCACCCTGACACTACTTCTGAAGCTCCCAAATAGGCCCATAACCTCTTCTATAAAAAGAGGTTTTCCTTATATACCTCCAGTCAGGCAAGGAAATCATCCATCAGTGCTGTCTACAACACTGGCCCCCATAAAAGCCTCACTGGGGTGGTCCTATGGTTTAACCCATGATTCTTACTGCATGTAAAGTGGGATGAATAAGATGTACTAAAAAGGACTGGTAATGAAAAGCTAACCCTGAAAAGCTCCAGAAAGTGTCAAAGCAGTGAAGAGCTAAGCGCAACAGAAACTAGTAGAGACCCAGAGGCAGTGAATGAAAACTTCTGGAAGAACTCCAGAAAGTGGCCAGGGGAGCTTTGAGCTCTGGCTGCTGAGAAACAGAGCAGGGCCACTGTCAGCCACCAGAAACTATGACTCTAAAGCTCAGACCTACAATACTAAGGGTTTACTACACTTTGTCAATTCATAATTTCTAACCAACCTGACCAAAAGAACTCCCAGCTGATGCCGATACTACTAATGGGAGGTTGGAGCCCAGATAAAAAGGCCTGACCTTAAAGAGACAGTCTGATAAAAAATAAAATGTGGCAATGAGCCCCATCCTCATCCCATAGTTTGTGCAATGGGCCCAAAGGTGTCTTGTTTATCAGCATGGCCCTATAAACTATTCTGGCCTGAGAGAAGGTTTAAAGTTAACTGAGATAAATGTTGGGCACAAGTCCAATATTTTCTATATATGTAAGCTTAAAAGCAAAATATACCCATCTACTACACCAGCAGTCCACACCTCCTGACCCTGGTTTCCTTTCTTTTCACTCCATCTTCCCTGTACCCTGATCCCCTCTGCAAGGGCTGGACCTTCCACAATGGTATAGAAATATTCACAATTTTTTAAAGATAAATTTGTTCATGGTAACAGAATCATGTAGAATACTTCGGTGTTATAAACAGGGATCTTCGAGAAATTCTTTGTCCTGGACAGGTAAGATCTATAGAAGGCTGGGGAAAGCTCTAGAAAAGGGGCTCATTGTAACCATGTTCAACAGTTGGCACCTGACACCTGAATATGGGGGCTGGAGGGTATCATGAAACCATGTGGGCCCATGAGTTAGGCAGCTTCCCTATGCAAAATAAGAGTTTCGATGCTTGCAGGACTTGAGTTGTTTTAAGAATCTATTTTAAACAAAATGATCATGTCTCCCACTTGTATTAAAACACAAGTTCCTCTTTTACATGACTAAATATTTCAATTATATTCTATATTGGCTATTCTGTTTTGAAAAAATAAAATAGGACCCAGAAAAAAATATCTTTATTCATTTCACAAATATTTGCTGAGAGCCTATTAAGTGTTAGACCTGGGCTCTGCAGTCTAAGTGCCAGCCTGGCAAACACAACAATCACCAGTACATGCCAGGTTGGCCTGGAAACAGGGTGTACACACATGCCTGTAATCCCTGTACTGGGAAGGCTGAAACAGGAAGATCATTATGAGTCCGAGCTGCATAGTGAGACCCTGTACCAAATATGTGTGTGCGTGTGTGTGTGTGTGTGAGTTAGGACTATCCTTCAGAATTGAGGATACAAATTAAACAGACAACACCCTTTCCCTTGGATTATACAATCAAATAAGGAAAAAAACCAAAAAGTAAAACTGTATGTCACACAGTTATAAGGAAAAGAGGTAGGGAGTACTTGTGCCTTGGCATAGGCAAAAAGGCTGGTCAGGGAATGCTTCTGACAAAAGTGTATTAGTGCAAAGACAGGAAGAAAGGATGAAAGCTACATTTTCCTAAGGAAGAAATGTCTGTTTTTATAACAAACAGCAAACTGAAGTCTTGATACTGAAGTATCCTTAGGATGTCCAAGGAAAACCAAGAACCATGTGGCTGAGCAGTGTACAAGGAGAAAATTGCAGGGGATAAGGCCTCTGAGGTGACTGCAGTTAGGTCTTGCAGGGGCATGTATGTAACTGGAGACTCCAGCTCTTCCTGAGGAGAATAAGTAGCCAAAGGAGCCTATGAGCAGTGGAGTGGCATGAACTCACTGAAAAGAAGCCCTCTGGCTGCTGTGTTAAGAACAAGTTCTAAGGGACAAGTCAGAGAAGCAGGAAAGCCAAGAAGAAGGCTATTTCCTAACATAGGCAGAACACAATGCCACCTTGGACCAGTATATATACCAGGGAACGCACTCAACAGTACTTGTATTTTGCATGTATTTTCAAGGTATAATAGCCAACAGGTCCTGGGTGTGGGTTGCACAAGAGAGACAAGACTGATGCCACATGTTCTGGGCCAAAAGGAATAGAAGACCAGCTATCATTTACTGAGACAGGGAAGACCATACTAAGGAACACTGTTTGGTAATTTATTTGATGGGTACTTGTGTATAGCATGTAGAGATCAGTAGGATGGCTTCAGTGTGTGTTAATTTAGGCTGCTACATTGAGAAAACACAGCATGTGCAAGCAGGGAAATTACTTAGGAGACACAGTAATCCATGGGAGATGATGGTGGTTTGGATTAGATATTCGGCAGTGGAAGTAATGTAAACTACGTATGTACACTGAAGGGAAAGCTCAAATAATTTGCTAGTGGAATGACAACAGATAAAAAGGAAAAAAGAGAAGTCAATGATTTCTACAGTTTTGGGACTCAATTACTACAAAGATGGAACTGGCATTAACTGACGGAGTAATGGTAGAAGAGCAAATCTGAGGGAGTCCAATCACGTGAAAATATCAACTAAGCAGTCAGGGTTATAAATGTGGTATTAGGGGTCAGATAAGGACCGGACAAACACATTTTGGTATCAACATATAGATGCTATTTAAAGCCAGGAGACTAGAAAAGATGGCCATGGCTGGGGAGATAGCTCAGTGGAGTAAGTGCTTGTCTGGCAAGTGCAAGATCCTGAGTTTGATCCCTGATAACACACACACACACACACACACGAAAGAAAAGATAGCCAAAATAGAAAGGGAAAAGAAGGACAAAAAGGATGGAGCCTTGGGATACTCTACTAGTAAGAGGTAGGAGATGGGGAAATAAACCAAAGGAAATAAAAAGCAATGGCCAGTCGAAGTTAGAAAAAAAAAAATCAGACACTTTGGTGGTGTGAAAGCTAGTTGATTAGGTACCTAAACAGGAAAGATGGGTTACAGCTTTTTTTATTTTTATTTTTATTTTTGTCTTTTTGAGATAGGGTCTCACTATGCAGTTCAGGCTGACCTTAAGCTCACTTTGTAGCTCTGGCTGGTCGCGAACTCACAACAATCCTCCCGCCTCAGCCTCCCGAGTGTTGGGATGACAGGCATGCGCCACCACGCCCGGCTGTTACAGCTTTTAATTTTGTTGATTTAGCAATGTGGAAGTCACTGGTGGCTTTGAAAAGAGTATTCAACTAGATATAAAGGCAAATGACATTACTGCAATATAGTAAACAGAAAGTGTGAAGAAAAGAGAAGTACAGGCAACTGAAGGAGTAAAGAAAAGTATTTTTGTATTCTTTTTGTTTTTTAATTGATGGATTTGTAAGATAAAAATAAGTATAACAGGCTTGTATACTAAGAGGAATACTCTAGCAACCAGAGAAAAATTAATGATGCAGAAAAGAAACACTGAGGCAATATAGGTGGGAGGGAAGTGGATCCAGCCACAAGTCAAGGCAGGCCTAGGACAAGAGAACAAACAGTTCCTCCAAATTAACAGGACTAACCAGATGCAAGTAGGTGGGCAGACACGAGGGTGGGGACTTACTGAGGTTCCCTTTTGACTGTCTGGTAATTTTTGTTTTTATTCTTCAGTGATAAAAGAAGCACCATGCACTAACAAAGTAAGGCCAAAGAAAACTCTATAGCAATTATGAGGAGACTTAAAATGGTTATCTAGGAAAGCATTCTTACTTCAAATTCTAGGTCCAAATTTAATCTTGTTCCCATCATCTGCTCTATATTTCAAATTTTTATCTTATTTAACTCAGTTCTTTTCCTTGGGCTCTTCTTCCTTAGGCAATGTGTAGAATTTATCCTTACAATTCTGATGTTACAAACTTCTCAGCTCAGGCAAACTCTTAACACTCCAGGCTCATTTCCAACTGCCTTCATCCAAGCCAAACAGGATTAGCCACACTCCCATCATAATACTCAGGTTTTCTCTTTGATAGCTGCTAGCTGGCTCAGAATTCTCTAACCCCACAAAGATAAATCATTAGATGCTGTTCATATATGACCAAGCAACAATGTAAGCACATACTTACTGTTAAAATTTATATTAATAGACAAAGAAGACTTGAAGGTTTCCTAATCCTGTAGAGCAAGATCTCATCCTTTCATCATTCTGCTATTAATTTGACATCAGACAAGGTGAGTCACCTGTTTCAGAAAACCAAAACTTACGAACAAAGCAAGCAAAAAACTTAAACCCAAGAAACAAATAAATAAAAGCCAATACAACTTATCTTGGGAGAACAAAATTGGCATAGCCTCTGAGAACTAATTAATATGATACATTTTATTAATAGAAAAAAGGACAAAGAATACAGGATTGTCTTAGTGTTACAAGTAGAAAGCATATTGGCAAAACCTAACACTCTTTCAGGATTACAAAAAAAACCTCAACCTGATAAAGGGCATTAAAAACTAAATGCTTTTCCCTAACATCAGAAACAAGACATGGATGTCTACTTGGCCATTTTCATACAGCTCTGTATTGAATGTTCTAGCCACAGCAATAAAAGGGAAAGAGAAAAAAAAAGTTGACTTGCAAAGAAGAAAAATTAGCTCTTTGAACCCTTCTGAATGCCAACGTTACAGGTGTGTGCCACCATGACCAGCTATGAGGGTGATCTTAAAATTTACGTGAAAATTCAAGGGATTCAGAAAGCAAAACAATTTTGAAAAAGAACAAAGTTGGAGAGCTCATATTGCTAATTTCAAAACTTAACCATAATGCTGCCTATTTTAGACAGATTATACTATCATCAGTAGAAAGTTCAGAAATGTACTCATATTTAATGACCAGTGCAATGTGGCAAATAATAGTCCCATTAACAAATGATGCTGCAATACCAGTTATCCAACATGTAAAAGAATGACGTTGCACTCTTACTTAACACTGTTTGCAAAACTTTAATACAAAATGGATCACAGGCCTAATAGACCTAACATTATTAAGATTCTTTCAACACATATGAATAAATCTTTGTGGTCCTGGATTAAGTAATGACCTTTTAGGTTATAATAAAAGCACAAACCATAAAAGAAAAAGTTGATAAATTGGACTTTAATCAAAGAAACTATCAAGAAAGTGAAAAGGCAAAATGTTTGATATGGGAACCTAGTCTTAGAATAGGCATTGGGAATCTCAATATAATTACAAAATAGGCAAAGGATCTTAGTAAGAAGTTCCCCCAAGAGATTAAAAAATGACCAATAATTACATGAAAAAGCACTCAACATCAATAGCCATCAGGAAAAGTCACACAAAACCCATAATGAGCTACCATTTTGCAATGACTAGAACACTAAGGAATAAGCATTGGCAAAGATGTGAAGAAATTTGAATCTTTATACACTGTTGGTGGGAACACAGTATGAGGAGCCACTTTGAAGTTTCTCAAAATGTTACAGCTACCCTATGACCAGCAATTCTATTCCTAGATACTCAGGAGAAACAAAGACATACATCTACAAAAAAACCTACACACAATTTTTTCACAGCAGCATTCTAGCCAACAAGCAGCAACAGTTCAGTTGATAGATGGATAAACAGTGGTTTACCCATAGAATGGAGTATTATCCAGCAAAGAAATTAAGGCAGTATTGATACATGCTACATGTATGAATCTTAAAAACTTTATGCTAAATGAAAAATATCTAGTTACAAAAGATCTCATATACTGTTTATAAGAAAAGCTGAGAGTAGAATAATCTATATAGATAGAAAATAATTAGTGGTTCTGTAGGATTCAGAGCCTGAAACTATTATTTACGTAGCTGCATAGGATTGGAGGGTAGTTGGGGGCAGGGGGAGTGTGACTGCTGATAATTATAGGAAATGTTTTTTAACTTAAAAAACATTTTTTTTTAATGTATTTAGGACAGGGTCTACAGGGTCAAAAGGGTTTCACCACCTAGATTGGACTCGTAGTTATTCTCCTATGTTGAGCATTCCAAGTGCTGGAATTACAGGCATGTGCGACCATGCCCAGTCTCAATCATCATCTCAGCGTGTCCCAAGTGTAGGGCTGGCACTGCACACCAGGGATCAAACCCTAGCCATTGCAATATGCTTAAACAGGTGCTTTAGACCACTGAGCTACTTGGCTGGCCCTTAAGAATTTTTAAGTGATTAAAGAAAATCTCTAGAATTTATCACTATTACCATTTTTCAATGTATGGTTCTGAAATGTTCAATATATTCACATTGTTATAAAAAAGATATCTAGACTTTTTCACCCTACAAAACTTAAGTGTTTTACTCATCAGATGTGGTGCTGCCTATAATTTCAGCTCTAAGGGCAGGAGGATAACCATGAAGCCAGCCTGACCTAGTGAATTCAAGGCCAGTTTGAACTACATAGAAGAGACTGTCTTAAAAAACCAAAATAAAATAATGAATAAAAAACAAAAGGCTGCTCTTTTCCGGTTGGAATCATGGAGGGTGTAGAAGAAAAGAAAAAGAAGGATCCTGCTGTGCCACAGACCTGTAAGAAAAAGACATTTTGCAGAGTTAAAGACGAAGCACCTGAGAAAGAAGTTTGCCCAGAAGGCTCTTCGCAAGGTGAAGACGAAGTTCATCTATGAAAAAGCCAGGTACTGTCATAGGAGTGCAGACAGATGCACCGAACTGAGATCTGAATGGCTAGGCTGGTGGGAAAAGCTAGCAACTTCTATGTCCCTGCTGAGCCCAAACTGGCACTTGTCATCCAGATCAGGGTATCAATGGTGTGAGCCCAAAGGTCTTCAAGGGGCTGCAGCTTCTTTACCTTCGCCAAATCTTCAATGGTACCTTTATAAAGCTCAACAAGAGTTCAATTAACATGCTAAGAATTGTGGAACCACACATTGCATGGCGGTACCCAAACCTGAGGTCAGTGAATAAACTAATACACAAGCATGGCTATGGCAAAGTCAATAAGCAAATTGCCTTGACAGATAATTCATTGATTGCTCGATCTCTTGGTAGATATGGAACCATCTGCATGGAGGATCTGATTCATGAGATCTATACTGTTGGAAAATGCTTCAAAGAGGCAAATAATTTCCTGTGGCTGTTGAAGTTATCATCTCCACAAGGTAGAATGAAGAAAAAGACTACCCATTTTGTGGAAGGTGGAGATGCTGGAAATAGGGAAGACCAAATCAACAGACTTATTAGAAGGATGAACTAAGGTATCTACCATGGTATTTTTATGATTTGGTCAGTTAATAAAGTATCTGAGGGCTGGGGAGATGGCTCAGTAGAATAAGTGCTTGCCTGGAAAGTACAAGGGCCTGAGTTCAATCCCCCGTTCCACACACGCACAAAAAGGATCAAATAAAGTCTCTGCTTCCAAACTGAAAAAAAAGAAAAATGAAATGCTACATCATTAAATGATGTATCATTTTCTTGTAACTCCACCTTTCGCTAACCACCACACTTTTGTCTCTATGAGTTTCACTATTTTAGGGAACTCACTTGAGTAGAATTGTAGTATTTGTTCTTTCCTGACTGCCTGAGTTCACTTAACATAATATCACCATTTGCAACATAATTTCCTTCTTTTTAAAGCCTGAATACTCTTCTAAGTTCATCCCACAGTTTATCTGTTCGTTCATTCATTCATAGACCTGTGGGATGCTTCTATCCAATGGCTATTATGAAAAAATGCTACTGTCAATGAGCGTATGAATACTGGTTTTGAATACTGGTTTCAAATCTTACTTTAACTTCTTTCAGCTATATATCCTGAACAAGGACTGTTACGTCACTGGAACTTCCTTTTAGTTCATAAAGTGTTCTAAAATTTAATAGTAATAATGGTTGCACAACCCTGTGAATGTATTAAAATCATTGAATTATACGCTTTAAAGGGTAAACTGTATGGTATGTGAATTACAACTCAATAAAAGTGTAAAAACACAACTTTTAAAGGTTGAATTAAGTACATAATTACTTCAACAATTTTTGACTGAACTAAATAATCTAGTGAAATAAGAAGTCAATACTACCATGTGAGCAACTCTGATTCTTCATTCTTTCAGTAGCTATCTCACTTAGGAACTTCTGTAGACACAGATGAAGTGCTTCCTCAGCCACGCACACCGCAGAAAGAAAACAGAAACTGCCAGGGTATGACTTCAACTCATAATTTTAAACATTTTTACAGTTTACATCAGAAGCAGTGTGAAAAACTAACACATCCACACCAACTCTCACAATTTTTATTTCATTTATTCTAGGCATGTCATTGACCAGATTTTTTTAAATACAGGGAAATAAAGAGAATTTAATTGACTTTGACTCCAAGTTCACATTTTTTTTCTTTATGCATTTGGTACAGGGTCTATAGGGTCTCAGTACATTGATCGAACTCCTAGTGATTATCCTATTTTCAGCTTCCCAAGCGCTGGGATTATGGGCATGTGCCACCACACACAGTCTCAATTGCAAACCCAGCATGCAGGGGGGCTGGGGGGTGTATAGCACAGCATGATGGCCGCTGTGCTCTGCCTAAGCAGGTGCTTTAGTCTGCTGAGCTATCTGGCTGGCTCAGGTTCACATTTTGAAATGTCACTCATAATTATTTTACACTGAAGATATTCAAAAGACACAGCGTTTATGTGACTTTTTGCAATAAAAAAATATAAAATTAAGATAAATACCTATATCCAATGTCAATCGATAGGAAGGAAGTCAATAAATCAAAAAAACAAATCCAGAAGAGAGAGAATTTTGAGAAGAAAACATGTATCAAATTCAGATTCTTCTCATCTTTGTTATACACAGCTAGAAAAGCTAATGGCAATATAGGTGACCACTGATGCTCAGAAAGCTGTTTTATCGCCTTCCCTTTTGCTTTATCTAAACATGTTCAATAGTGTTAGGACTCAAAAATGCATGGTTAGAAAGACGATAGTGAGATCAGCTCACAGATTCCTCATGAGCTCATGTGATCAGAGCAAAACAAAGTGTAACAGACCTTATTGGTCTGATCAGTTTTAAAAATAACAGACTTTATGATTCACAACAAAGAAGAGACAGTTTTGGAAGTCAAGTTTCAATCTTGGTCTCAAGGCAGAATTCTAATTACAGAGATAATTATGCGGAGTAGCATTTTTTTTCTACCTAATACAGCTGACATACTTTAACAGGTTTTCCTAAATGATTTCCCAGAGTTGATTTAAAAATGAACACTGAAGTACTGGTTGATTCAGCTGATTTCTGAATCTCCTTAAGTGTTTTTCAAAATCCTTCTTTGTGCAGAAACAAAATTATGAATGGCGTTTCGAAGAGTTGAATGTCCCTTAGAGACATCAGAGGAACTGATGACTGAATACAGTGCTCGATTATATGCTGCAAAATAAAGGTGTCCACAGTGATGAATAAAGAGTAATTCTTGAGCCCCTCTTACTCTTACCCACTTGTACTACTTCTCTACCGAGTCCCATAGGCATTAACTTTAACCATCAAATAAATGGTCATTGAGTACTTAAGATAGACACAAAAAAACTGCAGTGTAATACTTGCCAACCAGAGGCATTTACAATGCCTCATCACAGAATGAAGTTAGAAATAAATGAATAACCTTCTAGAGGGGATTGAAAAGATTTCCAGAAGCAATATCTTCTAAGGTGGTCTGAAAAGGTTAGGAAAAGAAAAGGAAAGGCAGTGTATGATACTCAAAATAGGACATTGCTTAGAAATAGCAGGCAGAGGGTAGATAGAAAATATATCATGTATTTTGTACTGTCACAGGGATTCCTAGAGATTTTAGAATAGGATAATAAATGACCATATATGTTTTTAAAAATGTAACACACAGCCCTGATATGAAACTCATTACATGAATGAGAAGGGCCCTGAATACAAGTACTATACTGGCAGAATCTTTAGTGTGTAACAGAGTCGTACATAATCTTTGCTATATAAGTCAGAATGGATAGGAAACACAGACATTTGTGACAATGACATTTTATCTGAATAGGACTCCTAATAGAGGGCCATGTTTCCCCGTGTCTCCTGGTAGAAATGGCAGCCTAATATGAAGATACGTGTAGAAGCCTGTATTAGATACTGCCATTGAATATGTGCACTACAGAGGATTCAGATGGCTCTACTTATATAGCCACACAAGGCAAACTGTGTGTCTCCAGTTAAAAGAAGACCATAGAGTGGAATAAGGTGAAAGTGTACCATCACCATAAATAAAGTCAAAAGGTAGCAGAGTAGATCTCAAAAAGACATAAAAATCACTATAATTATTTTCATTACCTCAGAGTTGTCTGGTAAAGGTGTTGCTGTCTCATATACAGTAAACACTCAACAAATAGCAGATTACCATTATTGTGTCTATATTGCTTTTTTTAAAAAAATACTATTAGGCCCCAACTATTCCTTCAAGAAACTTACCTCTATGGTTTTTATAGAAAATACAATTGTTGGCACAGGTATCAGGGTGAGCATCCCAAAAACCAGGACCACAAAAGCACAGTGGAGGCAAAGTGATATTATACAGCTTCATTTTCTCCTGGACCTGGGCACGTAAGGCTTCTACATATCTATAAAATATAGCAATGACGAAGCAAAGTGAAATTCTAGGAAAACAGTAAACACGAGTCCTGATTTAACAACTTGCTTTAACTGTAAAAGCTATTTCATATCTTTGGACCTTGATCTCTCCTCTGTACATTAAGAAACAGCAGTAGGAAAAATGTCATGCTATTTCAAGATACCTGGTGATGTTATACACCCTTAAATGAGGAAAGTGTAAGAATTCCTTTTAAAGGAAATGAGAATACCAACTTTCTACTGAGCTTCCTCAAGAATCAGAATTTCATACAGAACCTTTTGAGTTACCTTACATACTCTTTTTCTCTCTGTTGTTGCTTTTCTCTGGCACCTTCAAGTTGCAACTGGCCTAAACTGTCACTCATTTCCTGCTCTGAAAATGGTGTTCCACGAGAGGTCAGTCTTAGTATCCTCTGCTCTTCAATGTAATGTTGTTCTTTCTTTTTCTTAATTCTGAGAATAAAATCATAACATGATCAAGAATTTCATAAAGTTAAGAATGGATAGGAAACACAGACATTAGTCAAAATTAGCTTCTGGATCCAAATACATCAAGAAATTCCCAGAAATAAGTGGGTTAGGAAATTAGTACCTGAGTATCTTCAAAAGTTCTTGCTGGCTAATTGGAATTTCTCCTATGGTCATCTAAATTGTCTCTCAAAGTCGAATGAGAGTAAATTTTTTCTAAGTACCTTAGCTCAAGAGTTAGGACTTGGGTTATGGCCAAAAATGGAGTAACAGGGACCAGATTTGCCCTCCCTTCCTGAAGAACTAAAGAAACCTAAAAAGTAATAAAGTAAATTGGACAAAATACAAGGAACAATGGTTTTCAAGACATTAGACATAAGCCAACAGAAAATAATGGTTCCTGACAGACATGAAACAAAGCCAGCCCTGGAAGTGCCAGAAACGCTGCCCTGAATGTTTCCAGGGAATAGCACAGGGCACAATTCCAATGCAGCCTGTGGACTCCCTGAGCTGCAGAGCCAGAGCTGAGTGCAGAAAAAGGCCACATACAGTACCATATAGAGTACCAAAAGGGAAAGCACTGCTTAGAGCAAAAACCCCAGGAAAGGACAGCTTCTTCCTGGCAAAAAGCAAAGTACTGACAGCTGCACATGGGCTGAGGTCACGGAAATGACCTGAGCCCATGAAATAACATCCAAATAAGAGAGAACACTGCCTCACATCTGTACAACACAGGAAATAGTGCCTCTTCCCTCTAGTCACAGAGTAGAACCTTTGAAGCCATAAGCCAAAATAAACCTTTCCTCTTTATAAGTTATTATCTCAGATATATGTGATAGTAACAGAAAGCTAACTCATCCAGCAACCAACAAAGTAAAATTCATTATGTCTAATTCATGATTACTAGGCATACAAAGAGGGAGGAAAACAACTCAAAATAGAACAAATCATCAATCAAAAGAATTGACTAGACCTGACACTGCCGTGGTAGAATTAGAAGAGAAGAACATTAAAAGAATTATTAAAACTATACATTCTGCCAGGTAAATGGTGGCACATGCCTATAATCCCAGAACTTTGAAAGGCTTAGGCAGGAAGGTTCCAAGTTTGAGCCCAGCCAGAAAGACACTTAGTAGATTTAGGGAAACCCTGGCTCAAAATAAAACACAAACAGCTATGGCGGTAGCTCAGTTCAAAGACTGAGTTTAATCCCCAGTACTGGAGCAGGGGGGATACTGAAATGAAACTTGTATAGATGAAAAATAAACTTTCTGAGATGAAAAATACACTGCAGTATATCAGTGGTGTGAACCTATGGCACAAATATTATGTTTTTCTTTTAAGACAAAACATACTAATGTATATTGAGTTGTTTTCTCTAAACTAAAACCTCAGTATACACGTTTAATTGTAGCATTGTCACTTGGCGATAATCTGGGCTTGGTTTATAGTTTGGGCACTTGGTATCTAAAAGGTTCATCATCACTGCTATTTATATTTACCAGCTGATTACATGTTACAGAAGAAAATGTGAAAACATACAGAGAAATTATCTAAATGAACCATGAGGGGAAAATATAAAACCAGTAACACAACCCACACACATGTACACACAGAGATCAATTTAAAAATGGGTATAACACTCACATAGGCATAGGCAAAGGTGAAGCACCAAGGATGATGCATAAATTGGCCAATATGCATATAAAACAATGCTCAGCATCACTAATTACCAAGCCAATACAAACCAAAGTCACAATAAAATGACACCTCATGTCTATCAAACATGAGTAACTAGAACCCTGATGAGATTATAAAGTGGTGTAGCACTCTAGAAAACCACATGGAGGTGGTTTTAAAAGTTAAAATACAGCTACAAAATGATCCACAAATTAAATTTTGTGTACATATCCAAGAGAATTAAAGAATTAAAAGGAAGATCTCACAAGAGATATTTGTACTTCTATTTTATAAAAGCACTAATTCATGGTAGCTAAGAGGTGGAAGCAACTTAAATACCCACTGACAGATGAATAGATAAAATAAAATGTAGTCTACAGATAGAATGGGCTACTACAAGCCTTAAAAAAGGAGAAAATCCTGTCAAATCCAACATCATGCACAAACCTTAAAAATATTACATGAAGAAAACCCAGTCACAAAAAGACAATGTGTGATGCCATTCATATGAAGGCTTATGGTGGCACAATTCATAGAAACAAAAAATAGAATGCTGATGACCGAGAACTGGGGTCAGAAGAGCTGTTTAATGGGGTTGCACTTCACATGTGTAAGATCTAGACAGCAGCTTCACCACCACTTAAATATGGCTAAGATGTTTAAGTTTTACCTTTAATAAATCTTTTTATTATTATTATTTTTATTTTTCATTGTTTATATATTTGGCACAGGGTCTCATTATGAAGCTCGACTTATAGTGATCCTCCCATTTTTAGCCTCCCCAGCACTGGGATTATAGGCATGCCCCACCATGCCCAGTCCTGATGACCTTTAATAAATCTTGAATTTAGTAGCTTTTAATAAAATTTATGCAAACATTTATGTGACATAATTTTTTAAAAGGCACATAAGGGGTTGGGGATTTGGCTCAGCAGTAGAACACTTGCCTAGCAAGCTGGAAGTCCTGGGTTTGATCCTTAGCACCAAAAACAAACAAAACAAATACATAAAAGGTACATAAGTAAATAAACAAGTGAATTAAAAATGATTAAATAAGTCATACATACAAAAATTGAAAAACAATAATATCCAGTATCTCTATAATTACAAGAACTATTAAAAGCTATCCTTCCAGCAGAGGAAAATAATACTATAATTTTATATATTTATAGTCTTATATATTTATTTTCACAGTTGAATATCTTTAAGTAATAAACCAAAATACTAGGGGCTGGGGAGATGGCTCAGTAGAATAAGCGCTTGCCTGGTTGCCTGGCAAGCACAAAGGCCTGAGTTCAATCCCCAGCTCTGCAAAAAAAAAAAAAAAAAATATTATGTATATTTTGGAAATTACACAATACCACTACGAAGGATAATGGAAAAATGAAAATACAGTATTACAGATCCTTATACATACATGAAACAATGATATAATTTGAAAGTAGACTTCAAAAAATTAAGGCTATATATATATATACACACACATACATATATATTACTATAAACCCTAAAACACCCAATAAAATAAAACAAAGAGCAGAGTATGACTATTTCCCAGCTCACTCTATGAGGCTAGTAATAATCTGAACCAAGACCTGATAATCACAATAGACTAAGAAAGTATAAATTAATCTCCAAAAATACAGATGAAAATATGGTGACACGGAGGAAAAAAGATAGCCTTCTTTTCTTTTTCTTTTTTTTTTGGTGGTACCAGGGATCAAACTCAGGACCTTGCGCTTGCCAGGCAAGCACTTATTCCACTGGGCTCTCCCTGGCCCCTAACATAGCCTTTTCGGTGGAACCAGGGATTGAACTCAGGCCTTTGTGCTTGCCAGGGAAGCACTTGTTCCACTGAGCCATCTCCCCAGCATAGCCTTTTCAACATATAAAAATAACAGTTGTATTATGTATGAAAATTAAATTAAACTGGATCTCCGACCTGAATGTAAAGCCTCAAGTGATAATGCTTCTATAAGAAAATATGGGAGAAAATCTCCATAACGTTCAGTTAGGCAAAGATTTGTTAAATAAGATTGGATTGGCCTGGTAGCATATCCCTATAACCCCAGCACTGTGGAAGATTGAGGCAAAAAGATTGCAAGTCTAAGCCCATCCTTGACAACTTAAAATAAAAAATAAAAATAGGCTGAGGATACAACATAATATAAGAGGCCTGGGTTCAATCCCTCATACCAAGAGACAAACAAAACAAGATACAATAAAAGTACAATTTATAAAAGAACAGAATTTCATCAAAATTTAAAACTCCTGCCTTTTTAAAAGACATTAAAAAAAAAAAAAAAAAGACATTAAAAAAAAGAAAATGTTTGCCTGGGGAGATAGCTTGGTGTTCTGAGCACTTGCCTGGCAAGCTCAAGGACCTGGGTTTGATTCACCCATACTACATGCCATGCTAGCACACCACACCACCCAAGGCTGGGGAGGCTGAGACAGGAGGATCACTACAAGCCTGAACTGCTTAGTGAGACTCTGTACCAATAAATAAAAAAAGAAAATGCTAAGATTAAGAAATCAGTCACAGACTAACAGAAAAATCACCGGAAAACATGTTCCTGATAAACTCAGCAGCATAAGAACCTGCCTGGCAAGTACAAGGTCCTGAGTTTGATTTCCAGCAAAAAAAAGTAAAAAATAAAGGATTTGTATCTCAAAACCAGCAATAAGATATACCAATTTTGAAATCTGAGTTTCAGCACACCACCAAACATACAGATAGAAAATAAAGACACAAAAAGATGCTCTGCGTCATTAGTCATTCAGGAAATGAAACTGATACTACAAACCACACCTACTTACTCAAATAGCTCAAATGAAAAAGGTATCACAACAAGCATTGAGAATGTAAAGACACTTGAACCCTCAGACTCTGCAATAGTAATATAAAATGGTATGGGCTGGTGGCAAATGCCTATAATATTCTATGTTCAAAAACAGTTTGAAAAGTTCTTTCCTATAAAAAATAAAACAATTATTTTTAAGTGGTGGTGAAACACATCTTTATTATGTTCAATATATGTTCAATAGTTTGACAGGTTCTTTTAAAACTGAAATACACATCTACCAGCCATTCTACTCCCAAGCACTTACCCAAGAGAAAAGTATGATAGACCCATACAAAGAAAATACGAGATTTCATGGGAGCCAAAACCTAGCAACAACCTACATGCACACTGATCTACAAATAGATGAACAAATTGTGCTACATCCATAAAACAGAATAGTGTTAGGAACAAAAGCAAATAAATTATTGGTCCATACAGGGACAATTCTCAAGATAATCCAACTGAGTAGAAGGTGCAAGGCACAAAAGAACACACGTTGTCATTTCACTTATAAGCATGGCTTATTCTATTGTGTTTTGCTTGACTATGCTTCATAGTTACTGCATTTTGTTGTTGTTGTTTTTTTTTTACAAATTGAAAGTCTGTGGCAACTCTGCCAAACAAGTCTATCAGGGCCACTTGTTCAATAGCATGCACTTTTGTGTCTCTGTTCCATTTTGGTACTTCTTGCAGTATTTCAAACTTCCCATTACCCTGCATATTATAAGATTAGTCATCACTGACATTACTGTTTAGCTGCTTGAAGATGGCAACATAACATAAAGGTGGATACATGTTCTAGCTGTTCTATCAACAGGAACAGAGCATACCTGCCTGTCTTCCTCTTAAGCTTTTCTATTCCTTGAAACATATACTAAAATTAGGCCAACAAACAGGCCACCAAGGGCCTTTAAGTGCTGAAGTAAAAGGAATATTCAAACATCTTTAACTTTACATCAAAAGCTAGAAATGATTAAGCTTAGTGAAAAAGGTATGCTGAAAGTTGAGACAGCATACCTTTGAAAAGACTAGAATTTATAAAAGCATATTAAAGCCAGTTGCTGAAAATCACTGAAACAAATGACCTATTGCTTTCTGAACAGTAGTATCAGGGCCAATTCACACTGATGCTCTTTTAATAAAGCATGGTCTCTGAAAATTCTGGAGTTCTATTTGGGGCAGGCTGTCATCTGCAGGGGAATTCTACTTTTCTATTTTGTTAAATTAATAAAGGAAAGGTAGAAGTTAAAAGTCTACCAAGTTTGAAAGATTCACCAGAAAAAGTCAGGACACAGTAGCTGTAGAACCAAACTGGTCCGTATTATAACAATGAATCACTGGCTACCTCCACAAGATAGATAAGGCCACTTTAAAAAAGGGTTTTCTTAGTACTATCCTCCCTTATCTGCACTTCATGAGTTACAATTGTAAATCTAAATTGAGTATTTCTCAAAGAGTATAGAACAAACACAATATAAGGTTGTAATAGAGGTGAGAAATCTCATTATTGTCACCTTGGCAGAGGGATATAGTTTTATACCAATGAATCAGGATTTAAAGGGATATAAGGCAATATAGTTAGGAATGTGAGAAAGGTAATCTGGGCAAAGGCCAGAACAGGTCCACATGCATATCTCCACTGACTTCAAAATGTATATTGCAAGCTATGGTTCATAATGTAGTTATGGCCAACTCCAAGAACCACACTATGCACAACCAGTCCTGAAAATGGCACAGAAATGGCATCAAGAAACCTCAGTAACAAAGATACGAATCTCTGAAGGGGAACATTTGTTTTGCCAAGAAGCACAAAAAGAAGGGCTTCAAGATGCAGGCAAACAATGCCAAGGCCATGAGTGCATAGGCCGAGGCTATCAAGGCCCTCAATAAGCCCCAGGAGGTCAAGCCCAAGATCATTCCACAGGGAATAAACCACAGGCTCGCTCAACTTGCCTATACTGCTCACCCCAAGTTTGGGAAGTGTATCTATACTTGCAATGCCAAGGGTCGCAGGCCTTGCTGGCCAAAGGCCCAGGCTCCAGCCAAGGTCTAGGCTCCAGCCCAAGCTCCCAATAGTACCCAAAACCCCAAAGGTGCCCAAGCCCCCATGAAGGCTCCACAGTAAAAGCCTCTTATCTGCTGATGTAAAAACAGAAGGACTGGTGTGACCCCTGGGGTGCCATCTGTGGGGGGGATGGTGTCCTCCTGTGCTCTTTGTACAAATAAACCTGAGGCAGGATTAAAACAAAAAACAAAAAACTATGCTGCCTTGTTTTCTTCCAATAAGCTAGAGAAAGAATAGGTAAAATTAAAAGTACACAATTTAAAAGATGAGGTTAATACCACAAGTACTATTGGCTGGGGGGTCTATAAACATAGCACTCCTGTTCCAAAGAGTAAAGAAAAAATATTTTGAGGACAATGCATACTTGTTAATTCAACAACTCCTGACCTTCTGGGGAAAAAACTCCAAACATAATGAATCAAATAGATGTTTTCAATGATGAAATGAAAACGGAGATAAGCAGATAAAGCAGAAAAGACCATCATCAAATTTAAGGTGTATGTTAATTTGAACACTTACTGGTAGCCACATAAATAATTTCATATGAAGTTGTTACCTACTAGAGTCATTCTCCATGCCAATATCCTCCACACCATACACTAAGAGCGAAGGAAACAGCCCTGCTTCTCAAGGGTTAACACTTTAGGTCTTAGTAAAAGAACAGTGACTAGAAAGGATAGCATCAGTCCTCCCTTTCTCCTAGTCACCTGTCTTTCTCCGTAGTTGACATCACAAAGCAAGTGTTTTCTACACTTTCTTTGGTTCCACACTTCCTCACATATTCTAAAATAGCTTTAAGATTTATCACTCCACTGAAACAGTTCTAAGTCAATGGTGGCCTAAGTCACTTAATCCATTTATCAGTGCATTCTCAACAGGGGCAATACAGTCCCGAAAGAGGGAAACAGTTGTAAGATATTACAACAGGCTGCGGTCATCCCAGAAACTATATTATACAAACAGAAGTACATAATATATGTATATTAAAATTTTAGGAAGGCAACTGGGAAAATTGCCTCAAAAGGCTCTGTAAGGAACAATAAAAAAAAAAGTGACAAATTCTGATGGAGCACCCCTCAATCCTCCTTTCAATGAATTAGTAATTCTCCTCCTTTGTTAGAATTTTCTCTTCTTCAGCCTCTGTGATACAGTACTTTCCCACCTAGCACTTCTTCATATAGTTCTGGATCACTGTTCTTTGTCTCCTTTAGAAGCTCATCTCCTCAAAGCTCAAACCCAAGTATTCTCTTCTACTATGTATCTTTACCCCAGGTGATCTAATGTGAGCCTCAGGTTCAGTTACTACCTGAAATTCAGTGATACGACAGTCCCTGTTATCAACATGTCAGTTTTCTATCTCTACTTGATGTCTCAAGTTATATTTTGGGTGGCTGGGGGAACTTTTTGGTCAGATTCTCTAGTTAAGAACCACCTCCACACAATAATTTCAGAAGGATTCATAAAATCCAAAATGACAGTGCTAACTAAAAAAACTTGAGGTGGCCAAGCACAGTAGCACACACCTGTAATTCCAGCATTCTGGGAGACTGAGAGGATATGGGCCCAGCCTGGGCAACTTAGTGACAAGGCAAGTACTTGTCTCAAGAGAAAAGATGAAAATGGATTGGGATATAGCTCTGTGCAAAGACCCTATTACCCAAACAAACAAATAAACCAGAAAAAATTGATATAAACCATTACTCTATGAATAATGAATTTCTATTCATCTCTAATGTCTTCAAGCCCTCTTATATCAATATACCTTTTCCTGATACACAGCAGAGCTACACAAGGCCAGAAATCAACCTTATCAATATATATCAATATATATGGCAATATATCTGTTTTTCCCAGGGCAATGATGCAAATACTACCATAATGGTCCTCTGCTTATGTGAAAAGGTATTCTGAAATCAGCATCAGATTTTTGTTAAGAGGGAGATTAAGAATGTAAGACTGTGAAATGGTTTACAAACCAAATATACTGAGCATTCGTACAACTAAAGCAAAAAGACATCAATATTTACATTTTTGAAGAGAATCCTAAAAAAAAGTTGATAAATGGGAAACGATCGTAAGCAGCTGAATTAGAAATGTTAGAGGCAATCACACAGGGCTAGGCCCTCACCGAGAGCACGGAAGACAGGATACCTTGCAACTGTGAGAAAGATGAATGCTCCTGTATGGGCCAGACCTAAGACTAAAGATGGAACAAATGCTCATCTTCCCAAAGATAGGCATCTGGAACTGATCATCACCTTGAGGAAGCCAGGAAGAGTCACTAATCCAACTGCTTCCAGATGGCTACCGGATAAACTTCTGTTCTATATTCATGCTGACTTGGTATGTGACTCGCTTCTCCATTTGATCCTGGATTTGACCAATTTTATCTGAGCAGCAGTGCTTGTAACTTTATTGGCTGGCCATAGTTTTGTCCCACCTCATGCTTATCTAAGTAAGTGCCCATGTTCACCACCTTAAACCAGCCTCACCACATGGTTTTACTCTATAAAAATCCCTGGCAGAGACAGCTTCTGGGACAAACTCCTTTGTTCCCCCTTCTGTCCCTCTTTCAGATAGAAGTTTCCTTTCCCCCAATAAATATTCTGCTCTTAACTTCTGTCTGTTCCTCAAATTGATTCTTTAGTTTTAGAAAACAAAAACTTGAACCAGGTCAAGAGATTCATTCCCCTATATCACTATGAGAATATAAAAATATGAAACTCAAAAATTGTTTACTCAGTCCTCTTCCATATAAGGATTTACCACCAATTCTTTACAAAGTTAAACTAAAATACAGACCCAGAATCAAATATGAGGACCGCATTTTGATTCCATGGATTTTATTTTTCCAAGCAATCACAAAAATTTGCCGGCAGCGTGTGCAATGTGTGCTATGGATCTCCTTGTCACAGAGCTCAAGCAGAAGGTTGAAGACACTCTGTGCCCTTTTGGTTTCAAGGTTTACGCCTTTCAGTTGGCCTGGTACAATAAACTCCTGCCTTCAGCCTTCCACCTGCCCATGCCAGGACCAACCCTGGCCTTCCTGGTACTTAGCACACCTGCCATGTTTGGCCAGGCCCTCAGCCATTCTTGCAGAGCTGCCACCTCCAACCACTGTCTGACCCTGTGGATCTGTGTGTGGCCTACACCTGAGGCATGTTTCAGAGAGCCCACCATAACTGCAGGTTGAGTCATTGCTGGGTATGAGCTGGGCCTCAATCGGCATCCTAAGATTCTGGCCCAGACAGCAGCCCATGTAGCAGGAGCTGCTTACTACTACCAATGACAAGATGTGGACGCTGACCCATAGGGGGTCCCAGCACATAAGCAGGCATATACATACACTCCCAATTTGCAAGCTGGTTTGCCATTCAAGGGGTGGTGTTGTTGCTGTGGATCTAAGTACCAGATCTATTTTGTGGAAAGCCCCCTGACTGTGTGTCTGCAAGACCTGACAGAATTAACCTGCTTGAAAACTTCAATTTCCATTGGACAGACTGGACCTATGGGGAGGCTGGGAAACCCAGGAGCGGTACTCAGAAGAATAGAAGGCCCACTTTTCCACACTACCTGCCCAACACCTGGCCCTGTTAGGCTTAACCACACCCTCGGAGAAGCCTAACACACCCCTGAACTTCCCCTTACCAAGCTTACTGAGAAGCTACATAAGCTCCCCAAAGGCAGAATTTGGCTCAGCCCCAGTGCCTCACCACCTGGGTCCCTGGCCCTTGATACCATCAACCCCTGTAGCAAGCATTCATTGTGCTGCTTACCAGGACTTGACTGGCTTTGGCACAGCAAGGCTTTAGTTCCTATAGGAAATAACTCCTTCGGGTAAAGAAATCTTCAATGAAGAATGTACATTAGGTTTCAAGGGCTGGTCAAGGACCCATCTACAAGATAACTCACCCACCTTGTCCTATGGGTGGGAATTAGCCTATTTTGGTCTCCCAGTCCTCAAAGATTAACTAGTTAGAGCCTGGGAGTACTGACTAGTTAAGGTCATTAGTTACCCCTAATAACCACCTCAGAGTTATAAATCAAATATCTAAAGCACTTTGAAATACATGGTAAGAGTATGCTGGTGGGCCAGGGAATGTTCCAAGTTCAATCTCAGTACTACAATTTAAAAAAAATTGTCAATACCAATATTTCAATAAAAGAAATTCTGCTTCTAGTTTTAAGAAACAGGCATCTCAGCAGTAAAAGAGATGCTCTGTTAGAAAAAATAACTTCTCAGAGATCTAGAATAAATCGGCCTCTTTGACACAACAGGATTAAGGCTAAGATAGTATAATGGAGTCTAAATCTTTGCCTGCTGATCTTGTTTTTCTGTTCAACTTGTTTCTGTCTCCCTATCCCTTCCTGTTTCTAGTATTACTCATAAGTGATTTCAGAAGTCACTAGTAAGAATAATTTAACATTTCCTACTGGACTCTGCATTGGTTTCCTTTAAGCACCTTAAACCCAATGTGCCCCAATCTAAACTTACCCTTTCCATCTCCCCTTTTCCTGGCAAATCTGTGCCAGTGCTCCATTCACCTGGTGCCACAGGACATAAACCTGGAATTTACCCTTAAACACCCTTTTGACAAAATCCTACCAAATCTTTTAACAGCTTTTAAAAGTGCCTCCTACTCTGTGCCACTCTGACCTTGTTGTGGACTTCAATAGGTTAAGTAGGGCAAAATATGGGGTAAATTATTTAACCTTTCTAGGACTCATTTTCTCATCTTTAAAATGAAAAGAACAATAGAGCCAAGGATGTAGTTTGAAGGCAAAGCACTTACTTTGCATGTGCAACATTCTGAGTTCAATTCCCAGCACTGCCAAGAAAAATATCTTCCTCATAAGAAATAAGTAAACAAACTAGTATCTCTAAAGCACTCAACATTATGCCTGGCACATTGTCAATATTCAATAAAATGCTTGCAGGATTGTTTAATGAGATAATTGTTTAAACATGTGACACACAACAAAGACATGTATTTTTAAAAGTTATTCACTTCCTTCTCTAACTGTATTACTTCAAAACCTCCTAACACAGCTTCATCTCTTCCCAAAATGCTTGTCACTGAAGTCCATAAAATTTTTACACACACACACAAATATATTCATAGTTTCTCATATAAGAGAAACCGTGTGCCATGTCATTTTTGAGTTTGAATGTCTTATTTCACTTTACATTATGTTCTCAAGTTGCATCCATTTATGTACAAATGACTCAAGTTTACCATCCTTTAGGGTAGTATAATATTCCACTGCATATAAATATATCATTTTTACTCATTTATCTGTTGATGGCACCCTGGGGGTGGGGCCAGTAGGGCAGGCCCAGGGATCAAACTCTTGGCCCCTGTGTCTGCCAGAGGAAGCGCTTTAATCTGCTGAGCTACTTGGCCAGCCCTTCAAATGGAATTCCTATATTTTAGCCTTTTGAGGGCTCTCCACACTGATTTCCATAGAGGCTGTACTTTCCATTCACAGAAAGACTTTCTTGGAGGGGCTGCAAGTTCAGATTATATCATAACTAAAAGATTAAATTACAGCAAGAAAATTTATTCTGGCCTAGATATAAAGATGAACTCTTAAGAGCAAATATCCTTAGATTCTTAAGTTGTTATACAGAACAATTATATTATAGATGCATATTTCTAATAGAAAAGGTATTTGAAATATTTAAATAAATGCAACCTAAAGCCCACAGGACACCATTACATAAAAATTTTTTCTGAGCCTCCCGTTGTCCATCACACAAGCACACACATGTGCACAACCACACAATGCACTTTTTACTGTGGCAATTTTTTTCATGTGGCTTTCAGACAATTGTATTTATCATCTCAAAAGGGAAATCATGTCAGAATAAAATACACAAAAGAACTATAAATCACTCCACAGGAAAACCATTCTTACCAGGATCCTCATATTTTCTACTACAATACTAAACAGCAAGAGGCCTCCTAAAATGCAGATGTTGGTTCAGCTTCTCAAGTCCAACAAAAGAGTGGAACAGTTTGCACACTAAGAAATACAGACAGGATAGGAAAAAGTTATCTATCATCCAATAGTTATGCTAGATGCTTTAATTATCTGGGAAATATTTCCTGTTTTCTGTTCTCTGGAAGAGTTTATGTAAAACCTGGTGTTATTTTTTTCCTGTGACATATTTGGAAAAAAAAATTCCTCAGTGGAAAATGAACCTGGATTTTTCCCTTTGGGAATTTTTCTTTTTCTTTTGATTTAATTAGTTTGAGTGAAATGGAATTATTATTCATTGCTTTCTGCTCTTTTCCTTATGGTTTCTTCCCCTCCTTCCTCATTTGATTTGCAATTTTTCTAAGCTTCTTAAGATAGAAGGTTAAAACACTGACTTTTAGCTTTTTTGCTTGTCTAATAATTGCAATTAAGGCTTTATTATTCTCTCTAAGCACTATGTTAGCTGCTTCTGACAAGTTTTGATATATTTATCTTCATTATTATTCACTTCAAAGTATTTCCCAATTTGCACTGTAATTTTATCTTTCACCAAGAAGTCATTAGAAATGTACTGCTTCATGATTTGTCACTTAGTATCACTGTCAGGGAAAATACTCTGAAAATAACCCAGAATACTGTCATTTTTAGAAACTATTCCATGAGTATTTGAAAGTAATATCGTGTCACTATTGAATGCTTTTACAAATGTTTTTGCCTTTTTTGAGTAAATATCCAGGAGTACAGTCTTAGGGTCATGAAGTAGTCCTATGCTTTATTGTAATACATGTAATTTCTTTTCTTTTTTGGTTTCAGGAATTGAACTCAGGACCTTGTGGTTATTCATTCTATCCTTGCTAATATTTGCTTCCATTAAGTTTGTTGTCTTTTCCTCCTCATTAGTCTCTTGATTCTGAGGTGGTATCTTACTGCATGTGTAGGACTACTCACTTTGTTTTTTCTTTAAAGATTTTTTTTTTTCAATTTCAAATTTTCTATTTTATAGATTCTAATTATCTACTTAAACTCTCCAATTTTCACCTTTTCTCCAGTGTTTCCTCTGTTTACCTGAAAATATTAATAGATTATTTTAAATTCCTTGTCTGTGAATTCAAGTATTTGTGTCACCCCTCATTACTTCTGTTCTCTATTCTTTCTCTTGGCTTTTGGACACTGGCCCTGTTTTTGGACATACTTTGAAAATTATGGTTGTATGCTGAATACTGTTTTTTAAAAGTCTAGAGGCCCTCAATGATGTTATCTATGGCCAAAGAGAGTTCAGACCTTTCTCTGCCAACCACCGTGCATGCTTCATCTTCACCTCATCGGGAAGTCAGCGAAATGAAGGCTGCTGTGCAGTCTGGCCAGGCATATCCTACAGCCAGCTGAATCAAATTCATAATATATCCTCTCCAGGGCTTTAAGCTGAGAGGATGACACATGTCCTTGGCCTTTCCCCCCTCGGCAAGCCCTGGGTGCTGAACTCTACATTTCCTCAGCACCTCAGACTAACTAATTTACTTTCCAAAAAAGGGTTTCCATTTACTCTTTCAACTTTCAACTGTAGCAAATATCTTGAGAAAACTGACCAAGTGTTGGAGATACCTCAAGTCTTCATTTTTGTTACTTCCAGGTCTTAAGAACACCAAATATTCTACATGCTTTTTTGTCCCCCAACACTAGCCCGGTAACAGCTCCAATTCATGTTTTTTTCTTTTTTTTGCGGAACCAGGGATTGAACTCAGGCCTTGCTTATTCTACTGGCCCCTTATCTCCCTGGCCCCTCATGTTGAACTATGTAGTGAAAACTTTGAAAGCAATCTTAGCTCCCGTTTTCCTGGAACTCTAGTTATTGTTAAATGTTAATTAAGTCAGACAGGAGATGTTCCATAGGCTCCTGAAACTCAACCCAGAATAAACTCACTAGCTGGATTTTAAATCTGTTCTTGAGGTATTCCCTAAATTAATGGTATCGATATGCATTCAATTATTTGAGGAAAAAGGTGGAAATTGCTTTTGACTCTTCTCTTAACACTAAGCCCAACTAGTCAACAGGCTGAGGCTGAGCATACCTATAATCCCAGTACTGGGAGGCAGGGGGAGAGGATTGTTGGGAGTTTGAGGCCAGCGTAGGTGTCACTGTAAGTTTAAGGCCAGCCCAGAACATCAAGACTCTGTCTCAAAAATAAACAACCAGAAAACAACCCCAGCCAACCAAACAAAAAACCAACTAGTCATCAATTAGTATAGATTTTTAAAATCTATACTAATTGGGCACCATGCTCTCTTTTATAAGCACACACCAGATCATAAGACTTCTGCCTTAAATATTCTAATAACTTTGTTATAGCTTCTCTGCCTCTTCACTTTCAGCAAAGTTTAAGTGTCCCAACTTTTTACATTATTTCTCAAACATATCTTATGCTTTCACACTAACTTTGCCATTTGGCAAACTCTAATTTATTCTTTAAGAAAAACGCTTTGATGATCTCTACCCTCACTTTTAGCATTATAATAATTTTTTGTCTCCTTTTCTCCAACTGTCCTCTTTTGGTCCTCAATTATAAACTATAATTATAAATTATAATTATAATTCCTACTTTATAATTAAGGATATTGAGGCTTAAAGTTATAGTCAATAAGTAATACATCCAAACTTAAGTCCACTTGGTTCTAAACCCACGCTATAAACAATTATGTTAGCCGGGCGTGGTGGCACACGCCTGTAATCCCAGCACTAGGGAGGCTGAGGCAGCAGGATTGTTATGAGATCGAGATCAGCCTGAGCTACAAAGTCAGCTCAAGGCCAGTCTGAACTGCATAGTGAGACCCTGTCTCAAAGAGACAAAAAAAAAAACAAAAAAAAAAAACAAAAAACACAATTATGTTATTACACACTCAAGTTTTACATTCTCGGCATGTAATATGATGGCTGGAATGTAGAATGCTCTTTCATGGGCTTTACTGTTGAAAAGCACCAAAGAAAATAATATATGAAGGTACTCATAAATTAAAAACTTTGTAGAAATAACACTATAATTTCTTTCACCCTGACTCTGCTTCAGGCTAAAAAGTATAGGAAACCATTTTTAAAAGATTACATACATACAAGCTATGTGATTCCAACTATATTAATTCTGGAAAATGAAAAACATGGAGACAGTGCCCAGGATTAGGGAGGGACAAACTTGGAGAGCACCATTTTTAGGTCAGTGAAACTACTCTGTATGCTGGACACATATCATTACAATATTGATCAAAAATATGTAATATAGCCGGGTGTGGTGGCGCATGCCTGTAATCCTAGCACTTGGGAGGCTGAGGCAGGAGGATTGTTGTGAGTTCGAGACCAGCCTGAGCTACAAAGTGAGCTTATGGCCAGCCTAAACTGCATAGTGAGACTCTGTCCCAAAAAAGACAAAAAAAAAAAAATAATAATAATAATATATAATACCAAGAGTGAATCTTATGAATTTCAGGTAATAATGTAGCAAATATAGGTTCATTAAGTGTGACAGACTATACTAGAAGCAGAAGGCATGCATGCGCGAGGAAAAATTATTTCTGTTCACTTTGGCTATGAACGTCCAACTGCTATAAAAAATGAAGCATCAGGAAAAAATGAAACCACTAATAAAATTGTTCGCCATCTTCAATATTCTACTCAGTTCAAAAATAGTTGTTACCAGGCTGGGGAGGTAGCTTAGTGGTATAAGTGCCTTCCTGGCAAACATGAAGTCCTGGGTTCAATCCCTTGTACCAAAAAAAAAAAAAACGGTTGTTATCAGTGTGGATCAGAAGGCAAAACCACCGCTGGATTATTTCCTTTTTTTTCTTGGGGGAGGAAAGTGGCCGAAGATTGAAGATTGAACCCAGGGACTTGTGCATGCTAAGCACAAGCTGTACATTAAGCTACACTCTCAGCATGCAGTGAGTTTTCTTATATTTGACCCAAAAACATCTTAACTGCTAATTTAAGACTCAGAAAAAGGATCAAAAACTTACTTTTCAATTTTCTTCTTTTGCTGTTCCTTTTGCTGTTTTTGTTCTTTTACTTGTTGTCTTTCAATATCCATAAAAAGTCTTTTGTGTCTTAGGTACTGCTTTTGACGCTAAAGTAAAGTAGTGAAATCATTAAAATTCTGCTCTCAGAGAAATTTCCCACCAAAAAAGTAAACTATTATTATGATACAGATCAGCAGGGACTGGTTTCTGAAAGGCTGTTTGTTCACTGCCAGCTATTTGACGGTGGAGGTGGGCACGTGCGACTGAAGGGTGATGAAGCCCTTTACGGGGTGTATACAGAGATGACTCCTCCCAGCTCATCTGCTACACACCACTTGCTGTGCAGCCCTGTTCTCAGCTGCCCGCTACCCCATGGACTCAAGGTTACAGACCCCCCAGATACAGACTATAAGACTATATAGAAGTGCACATTTATAAATAAAATACCTACAGCCTACAAATGCATCTAAACAAGGAAGTGAAAGACTTCTAATAAAAAAAAAAATAGTACTCTTAAAAAAAAAAGATCAAAGAGGACATAAAATGGAACCAGCCTGTTTCAGGAAAAACAGACTAATATTATCAAAATGGCCATTTTACCAAAATGATATATAGATTTAATGCAATCCTAATCAAAGCACCAATAGCATTCTTCACAAAGCTAGAAAAAAAAATTCTGAAATTTATATGGAACCAGAAAAGATACAGAATAGCAAAAATAATCTTGGGCAATGATCACAAAGTTAATTTCAAGTTATATTACAAAACTACAGTGATAAAAATAGCATGATACTAGTACAAAAATAGACATGTGGATCAACAATACAGAATAGAGGATTCAAAAATAACCTCAAACACACTCAGTCACCTGATCTTTGATGAAAGGGCCAATAGGTTAGGGCTTTTGGAAAATAGCCTCTTTAACAAATGGCACTGGGAAAACTGGCTGTGTACCCAAAAATGATTGAATTTAAACCCTATCATTCACCATGTACTAAAGTAAAATCAAAATGGAACAAAAGTTTAAATAAGAAAACAGAAACAATCTGATAGAAGTAGGTTAAGATGCTTAAAGACAGAACTATAGACAAAAACTTTCCGAACAGAACCCCAGATGCATTAGAAATAACATTGAAAATCAACAAATGGGATCACATCAAATTGAAAAATTTCTACACAGCAAAGGAAACAATCAAGAGAATGAAGAAAACAACACACAGAATAAGCTATTCCTTACATAGGACTGATATCTAGAACATACAGAAGAAAAAAATTAAAACAGAACCCCCCCCCAAATAAAAGAGCCAGAGCAGTACTTCTGTATCTTTATTTGCATTTTTTTAATTTTTATTTTTTAGGGAAGGCTCTACAGGGTGTTCAGGATCTCACTACTAGATCGGACTCATAGTCATTCTATTTACAGCCTCCCAACTGCTGGGATTACAGGCGCTTGTCATCACTCCCAGTCTCAATTACAGTCTCAGAGCACCCCAGGGGTGGGGCCAGTGTGGCAGGCCCTGGAATCAAACCGCTGAGCTACCTGGCCAGCCCCTTTATTTGCATTCTTTTCACCTAAGTCCATGTCACCACCCCACGAGATTCAATGGACATGGACATGTACTCTCAGGCCCTTGAACTATCTTTTCGATGGAATTTGCTCCACGTTTGACGACAACACTAGTGAAGTGAGTTTATTATTGTTGTACAAAAACCAACTAACTCTTTATGAAGCCCTGGATTCTATCTGGTACTCTATAAGTTATAAACTAAAGTCTAACAAAGATGATTACTTTAACGTGGATAATGACGAAAATGAGCACTAATCATTAAGAATAGTCGGTGTAGGGGTTAGTACAAAGGATGAATTTCATACTGTCAAGAAGAGGCAGTGAATTATAAAGGCAGACTAAGTAAAGTAACACAGGCAACTTTGAAAATATCTGCATGGCCAATGGTCTCCCTTGGGGGCTTTAGAAATACACTGCCTGTGTCCTAAGGTAGAAGTGTGGTTCAGGGCCTCTGTACTTTAGCTGCCAGCTCTCAGTAGCTTGAGGGTAAGAAGCAAAGTCATCAGAAGATGAAGGGAATGTAACACTGTTGGACATCTGGAAAGGGATCTGTCCTGAAGCAGTGGCAAGGTCCCACAGAACAGAGTAAAAAACTAAAACACCCAAAGGACCTAGCCCCATACAAGACATTAAAGCAAAAATGCAAGCAAACAAAAGGTGGCCTTTTTCCCCAAAGTAGAAGCCAAATCCATCAATCACTTGAAGAATTGCTTTCTAACAACTGATGAGAAGGCCATTTGAAATTTCTGACACTGGAGGAAGTCTCTTTTAAGAAAACAGTAAAATCTCCTTAGTTAATTTCTGTAACTGTTGATATTTGGTTATCCTTTTTATAATGCAAAGTGAAAACTTTCCCTACAGCATTGTATACTGTCCAGGTTCCACTGCCAAAAATGTATGTCCAAAATGCCTGTTTAGTTTTCAAAGATGCAACTCCACCCTATGTTTGGCTTAATGTATGTATGGAATGTTACAATAGGTCATAGTAGAAGGGGTGATCAGACATGCAGATGGTGAGAAAACAAAACTATACACATGAAATAAACTCAGTGCTTTAATAATATTTTAAGAAATTAAAAATAAGAGGCCCTATCAAAACATGGGCAACTGACACAAATAAAAATTTCTCAGAAAAAGTACAAATGGCTTATAAATACATGCAAAGATGTTCAACATCTCTGGCTATTAGAAAGAAATGCAAAGTAAAAAATGCTGAGATTTCATCTTACTCCAGAAAGAATGGCTATCATCGAGAAATCAAATAGTAACAAATGATGCCAAGACTGTGGGAGAAAAAGGAACTCTTCTACATGGTTTGTGAGAATGTAAACTAGTGCAACCACTACTGACATTAGTATAGAGATTCCTCAAAACATTAAAGTTAGAAATACCATTCAATCTAACTACACCTCTTCTAGACATCTTCCCAAGAATAAAAGACATTATATTACAGCAATAGTTGAATAGCCAATTCTACAGCAGCACAACTCACAATAGCTAGATCTTGGAAGCTACCTACATGTCCATCAACAGATAAACGAGTAAACAAAATTGGTGTATATATAAATATGGAGTACAATTCAACCACACATTTCAGTCACTTGTAGGAAAATGGATGACTCCTGAGACCACAATGCTCAATGAAATAAATTAGATACAAAAGTTCAAATATAAAAAAAAAGTTCAAATATGGCATGATTTCTTTATACGAGAAAACTGAAATATAAATAATTTCAACAGAAAAATAGAAGGCTGATGACAAGAAACACAGAGACAGACAATATGAACATGGAAAGAGAATCTGAGAAGATGGGACAGAGGAAAGGGGAAGAAGTAAATAGGATGAAGATGTAACGTTCGCATGCAACAATACCCCACAATAAATATATTTATTATGTATCACATGTTGTAATAAGAGGAATTTTAAAATGAAAAAACACAGAAGTACACAGAACTAAATCCTTAATTTCCTTCTGTCTCTGACGACTCACAATAACACATACAAGGATTTTTTATTGTTATTATTTTTTAATGTATTTAGTATAGTATCTACAGAGACTAACTACACAGACTGGACTCGTAGTGGTCCTCCTGTTTTACAGCCTCCTGAGTGCTGGGATTGGCACACACCACCATGCCCAGTCTCAATCACCATCTCAGCGCACCCCAGCAGGCAAGGCTGACATGGCACACCAGGGATCAAACCCGGTCCCTACATCTGCCTAAGCAGACAACAAGAATTTTATATCTACAGCTATTACATGTTAAACTATAGAAGGAAGCTTTAATGTAGTTTGCCTTTAGTATATACTAGTCTCACCACTAGTACTACAGAAAATGATTATATTTGATACACATTTAATTTTGCAGTTCATACTAGGGCCATAACCTATCATAAATATAAAATGTTTGCCACTTTAATCAAGATAGAGTAGTAAATATAACCCAACTGGAGAAATTCACTTAGATCAGATCTTTGATTTCACAGCAATGCACCCTACATCACAGAAGCTTAGAAGAAAAGTTCAGCACATATGGCATCATCAAAATACACAGTAAATGTTTAAATTTTAAAAATTATTACAAGAAAAAAATTATTACAAAAGACATTATTACCATTAACCTGCCACAAAATAGTTCCCCTCACTTCAAACATGCTTAGCCTACAATTCTTGCTGCATTCATTCATTCATTCATTCATTCATTCATTCATTTATTTTTGTGGTACTGGGGATTAACTCAGGACCTTGCGCTTGCCAGGCAGGTGCTTATTCTACTGAGCTATTTCCCCAGCCCCTCTTGCCACTTTTTGAAGCAGTTCTGAAAGTCGTCTTTCATGAGTATCTTCATGAAGGTTGGGCAAAAATTCAGTAAATGGTGCTGCCAAGTGCCATCCAATAAAAAGACAGGCTGCTAAAAAATTCTGTTGTGTCCTTATTCACCTTCTTACCCAAACCTGGCACTGTGTGACTTGTGGCTCTTCCTCAAAGTCAAAATGATCATGAAAGCTCATAGCTGGAATATATGAAAACAGGCCAAAAAAGGCAAGGACAAATACTCAAGGTCTTGGACATGAAGCAGAGGAGCACAAATTTTACTCTTCAGCAACAGAAAACCAATGAGGGCTTCCAATAGGATAATGATAACATTTACATTGAATAACATTTATATTTTTAAAACATTATTTTAGTGAGGATGACTGGAGGGAAA